>PVHY01008267.1:0-17809 GCA_004024945.1 Uropsilus gracilis
GGAGGAGGGGGAGGAGGAGGAGGAGGAGGGAGGCGTAGGCAGTCAAGTTCTCCCTGGTCTCTCCCTGAGCCATTACTTTAAATGGTGTTAGAAGCTGGTGGGAGTCAATTTTCATCTCCTGGAATTACTTGGAAAAGAGAGGGCTATTTGGAAGTTTCTGAGAGGTGAAAGGGATTTGTTGGTTCCCAAATAAAAGGATGAGTAGGCGTCCAGCCTTTCCTTTTTCCTTTCCTGAGGAGAATAGAGGGCTTGTAAGTGACTATCCCACAGAGGCTGCTGCCCTCAAGCAGAAAATAGACCTGCTCCGTGACTGGAGCCACGGAAGGATCTGGTCCTAGCCCTTGGCGGCCTGGTTATCTCCCCTACCGCAGTCTGGTCTCTGGCTTCCTGCGCAAAATATAGTTCAGTCATGTGGCTGACATTATATAACCACACCTTGACTTGAGTAGGTAAAGTTCTCCCACTAACTTGCTTTGTGACTTCTGGCAAGTCATATAACCTTTCTGGTCTTGAGGGTTTTACACACACAAACACACACATGTGGAGAAGAGAGTTGAGAAGAATGAGCCATTCCTGGGATGGGTGTAGGCATTTTCTAACTGTGAGACAAATGCACTGTCCACCAGATCCACTGACCATAGTTGATGTGCTGTCTTCTGTGGCCCTGCTCACTGAGATTGCTATCACATCGCAAATGTTACACCCAATGGGATAATCATGATTTTTCATTGTTATTTTTGGGATATAAAGCTTCAGCAAGAAAATGAATTCTCACCAATATTGTTGTATTTTTACAGCTTTAAGTTTTACCAAGGTAGTTTCCCCTGGGGGGACTGCAGGATGTAATGGTGAGGATCATGAACTGAGCAACCTAACTACCTGGAGGTGAATCCTGGCCCAGCCAGTTACCAGTATTATGTGACCCTGAGGATGCTCTTGAACCTCTCCTTGCCTTAGTTTTCTCAAATATGAAGTAGGGGAAATGATCTTTCACACGGTTGTAGCCAAATGTAGTGTCAACCTCATAAGCATGCTATGTAACACTCAGGTATGTTTTCACTGTGGTAATAGAACTCCCTGGGAAAGCTGAGCTCTGATTTTTTGGTGTATTGGATCTGGGATCTTTGCTAGATTGATCATTCTAAAATTTCTGAATTCCAGAGTAACACCTGACAGGAAACTCTGTAAGGTAGGGTGTTGGGGTTAGGGAATGTTCCTGGCTAATATTCTCATTAGCTAAGTACCCCATTTCTTTTAGTTTCATTGCCTTTGCAGCTGCAAATGTGTCTGAAATGCACAGCCCCCTCCCTCGCTGTAGTCAGTGCTATAGCTGTTGCGCCTTTCTGTGGTGGTCTCAAAGTGCTATTGGAAAGCACCCTTGCAAGGCTGTGGGAAGGCTGCAGGTCTGTCCTGTCTCTTCCTTTGGCTTCTGCATCTATGAAATGGGGGATTTTGTATCTCTACACCTGAGGGTGTATGGATTTTCTGTTTTGCAGGATTACATGAGATTAGGATTTTGAGAGAATTTTGCCAACTGTAAAATCCAGTGCACCCAAAAGAACGAGTCATCTGTACCATGGGGCCTCTGCTCTGGGGAGCCCATTTCCAGCACAAGAAAGAAATCACCTCATCCCAGGCCCTGTAGGGAGGCCCAGGTGACAGCTTAAATGTGCTGGGCCTGGGACCTCACCTCAGGGAACAGGATGTTATAAGATTCCTCTTTTCTTTCTTTTTTTTTAGACTAGGTCTCGCTATTTTTGCCTGTGGAACCGCAGGTTCACGTTGCCTGGAGTGCCATGGACTCAAGCAATCCCCAGCCTCAGATTCCCAGGTAGCGGAGATTACAGGTGTGCGCCACCACGCCCAGCTATTTTTTTGGAACTAGGTCTCGCTGTGTTGCCCTGAGCTGGACTCGAACCGCAATCCCTGGTCCCTGCTGTGGCTTCCTAGGCTGCCGCTTACAGACACGCGCCACTGTGCCTGGCCTGATTCCTCTTTTCTTGTTCCTTTGTGATTTTACTCTACACTAAATTTACAACAAAAACCCAGATAATAGGCAGTCCTGTGAACTAGGTTTCAGAGGGTAGAAAGGTGTGTGTGTTTGTGTGTGTGTATATGTGTGTTTATCATGTAATACATGTATGTGGGGTTCGCATGGGTCCAGCCTTGACCAAGGAAACCCAGAGTTCGTCCTCACATCCATCAACCCTACATGCTCTGCAGATGTGAACATTCATTCATTGTGCAAGACTATGGAGAACCAGTCAGATGCTGCTCTAGGTGTGGGGAGACGCTCCTGAATAAGGCAGCAAGGCCCATGTCCACGTGGAGCTCACAAGGAGAGAAGCTGGCGCTAAACAGAGAGATGAATACAAAAGGGAAGTTTAGATTGCAATGAGTGCTGTGAAGAAAGCCAAGCAGGAAGATATGATCAAGAATGACTTGGGAATGAGGGCACCCCTGAGAGCGTGGTCAAGATAGGACAGCTTCTGTCTAATGGAAAATTTGAAGAAACAGGGATCTTCTTGGAGATTTCCTCTGCTGGAAATGCTACTCCTGTGAGTAATAGTGGCTGTAATAGTGGTTACTCCCCTGAGTAATAGTGGCTCAGCTGAGTACTTGCTGGTGCCACAAAGGATTGCAAGATTCCACTCATCTAATTCTCCCAACAGCTCCATGAGAGGGGCACTATTACCTCCCCCCCCACTTTAAAGATAAGGAAACTGAGGCAAAGCGTAGTTAAGTAACTTCCCGCATATCTCACAGCAAATAATGAGTGGAGCTGGGACTTGAGGGTTCCGAGAGATTTATGAATGTTGTTGCTTGGGGGGGCGACAATACAAGTATTTGAACTGTCACTGCATAGTTATGCTCCATTAAGTATTCTTTATTCAGTTTGACCCATTTTCAAAATGCATTTGGTAATTTGTAGGTTTTATTTCATTTTAATGAAGAGGGCTTCCCCTGGGAACTGGGGAGCTGGTTGTTGAGGTTGCTTCATAGCTTCTTGGGTGGTAGGGAATCACAAAGTCGTGGGACAGGAAAGCTGTAAAGGCGATAGAGACCATCTGGCCCAGGTCACTGATGCGTCGATCAGGAAAGTGAATCCAAAGCCACACACTCACCACACACTGGCCCCCTCGCCTCCCAGGCTCCATCACATTTTAAGGATCGTGTCAGATTCTATTAAGAGTAACCAAGCGCAGTGTTCAAACACGGTTTCGGCCTATTTGTCCAGGGACACCACAGCTTTGGAGGCAGCAAACATGCCCATTTGTTACTATTTGCAAAGATAGTGTACACCAAACATGGGCTTTCCGTAAACAAATTAAAAAGTAATAAAGTGGCCCCATCTGCATACTAGAGCACCGTGCTTCCATTTTAATGAAGCTTGCTGTTGCAAAGCCATTTTGATAGCTTGTCAAACATGCTGAAGCCCATGGCTGAACAAGGAATATGCATCATTCATTCTTGGGGCCCTTCCTCCCTCCGGAGTGTACCGGGCAGCTGCCAGGTGCAGGTGGGGCTCCTAAGTTGCTGGTACAGACCCTTGGGCCATCCATCCGGCAACGGACACCGATGTGTGCATGTGATACTAGGGTCCAGGAAATGTCAAGGTCAGATGTTGCATCATGGTCCACCGAATCCCAGGACAGTAGTCATAGTAGCAATATTTAATCCATTTAATTCTTTACCATATGTCAGGGTACTGGAGATTTTCTGTTTGTTCCTCCAGATCCACTACCCACCCTGGCCTGCCTGTGCCCCAAGGAGATGGACCTCCGGGGGTGCTGTGATCACACCCCTCAGACTCCCGGGGCCCCTCTTGAGATCTTGCTAGTGGTAGCCACCCTGGGAGACAAAGGGGGAGGCTGAGGTAGGTATTTGGCTGGCAGCAGCCCCTGCCCAGTGCTCAGATGCCTGTCTATAGCAGAGCTTGCCTCTGGCTCCGGGGAGGGCTTCTGCCCTTTGCCCTTCCAGCCCTGGCTGCTGACCCCTAGTCCTGGCTCCTGCAGGGCCCCTCCTCGTTCCTTAACCAGCCCCGATCTTTGCAAACCCCTTTGCAGTTTCTTCTCAGTGGTTTGAAGGAAACATCTGTTTCTTGCAGGACCCAGATGAACACAAACAGCCTAAGCGAAGCCTTTGCAGATATGCCCGCCACCCTCCTTAAGTGGCACAATTAAAGCCGGGCACGGTGGCACGTGCCTTTAAGCGCAGCCTCGAGTGCGGCTGAGACAAGATCGCTTGAGTCTGCGGGTTCGAGACCCGCCGGGACAACATAGCGAGACCCGAGACCTAATCTCAAAAAATAGCTGGGCATGGTGGCGCGGACCTGTAATCCCAGCTACCTGGGAAGCTGAGGCTGGGGATTGCTTGAGTCCGTGGTAGCCCAGGCAACATGAGCCTGTGGTTCCACAGACAAAATAGCGAGACCTAGTCTCAAAAAAAAAAAAAAAAAAATCAAGTGGCACAATTAGAACCCAGCCTCTCAGCCAATAGGGTAAACTCTTAACCCTGTGGACTGCTGTCCTGTCCACCTTCAGGCACCTCCAGGAAGAGGGTGACCCACAGGTTCTGCCATGATGTTCTTGCGCACCTTCTCTGAGCAGCCCCCGCGCAAGGCTTTAGAGATAAACAGTGACTTCCTCTCCCTCTGGAGGAGACCACAGCCTGGTCTTTTGGTTCCTTGTTTCTCCACCCTGGCAGCGTCTTGGCTTCACCTGGGGGATTTAACAGAATCAATGCCTTGCCACTCCACTCCTGGCCCATCACATCAGAATGCTAGCAATGGAGCCCTGTGCTCGTGTTTTGGGAAGCTCTCCCCAGGAGACTGGATGAGTTATAAAATTGAGGTCCGGAGTCCAAGGTGACAGGGGGTCAGAGAAGGTTGAGAGAAATTAGGGGAATGTGGGCTGGCCTTGGAGAACATGCAAACGCAGAGGCTGGCAGAGGTAAGCAGAGTAAGGCTGGGGGAAATCACTGGCTTGCATGTTTGCTACTATTCATTCAACCAGCACTGGTTGGGCAGCTACTGAAACTCAAGCAATTCATCTGGTTTGGAGGGGTCCTTCCAACTTCCACAGCAGGTGATGTCCCTCTGGGGCTCTGGCGAAGGTAGAGCATCAGGGGGGCTGTCCATAGCCCTCCTGCCCCTGAGGCCAGGGCCTGGCCTGTGATGGGTAGGACCAGGGAAGAGGGTGTGGACAGGTCATGACCTCCATCAGCCTCTACCTCTGAATCGCAGACTTCAAAGCCATCATTAGATCTTTTCACTTCCTGTCAGGACTTGCAGTGGCCACTTTTGCTGCCTACCTATCTACCTGGATGGGATGAAAGGAAATTTTGAGTAAATGAACCAGCACTTATTCCCTTCCAGGACAACTCAGTCGTTTAGAAAATAAAGGAGATGACACCCAGGAAAAGACACAGTCCTGCCTCAGGGAGCTCTAGTCTGAGGCGAGACATCCCCTTGCCCTCAGGAACCCCCAGTCTGAGGGGAGACACAGCCCTGCCACAGGGAGCCCCAGTCAGAGGGGGAAGGTGCTGTACAGGGATCTTTTAGTTTGATGCTATAAACATAGTTCTTGACATCTAAGAAGCCCTAGACTGATGAGACGGAACAATGACCCTTTCCTCAGAGAGCGGGAAGTGAGGCTAGGAGGTAATATAACCTCAGTACAATTAGAACAAGATGCCTTTATTTATTTATTTTCCTAATATGCCTCCTTTTCGGGCCCTTGCTTGACTGCTATTGAAGTCAGCAAGACCTCTTTGTTCCTATTCAGGACTCCTTTCTGCTACAGTGATCACACTACCTCCACTTCCCCCATTCCTGAGCAAGCCCCTCCAGGGCCTGGAGACCCTCAGGGGTGGAGCAAAAAAGAGGGAAGAACAGAGAGAATGAAGAAGGGGAAGGTGGGAGTCAGGCTGACAGCTTTCATCCAGATTTCCAATCCCCTTCCACCTTGCGACTTCCCTGCTGCTTCTTTTGGGTACCTTCTGCTCTCCCCAGTGCTGCCAAGGGGCCATGATCCCATGATCCTGATCTATTGCTCATTCATTCCATGCCCTGTCCAACAGAGGACTTGAGGCATGTCTGCTTCAGTTTTTACATGTAGATCCTGACCCCGCCTCCAACCCCCCAGTACCCATAATGCTGCCAGATGGACCAGCAGCTGATAATACTACTTGAGCATTTACTGTATTCCTGGAATTGGTGGAAATCTCTACCTGTATTATTCTTTAATCTCATATTAGCACCGGGAAGTGTCATCTCCATTTTCTAGATGAAGAAACAGACCCAGAGAGGCTAAGCAACTTGTCCCAGGTCACAGAGCTGGTAAGCATGGGGGATCGGACCCAGGCTGCCTGGCTGCTGAGTCCTGCTCTTGCTGACTTGCCCTTCCACCTCCCCAAGAAAGTGTGCAGAATTAATGAACTGTAGGTGTAAGATGGAGGCTTTGACGGATGGAGTTGAAAGAAGCAGGCCTCGCCTCTGAGCCCCTCTGGCTCACCATCTCTGGGAAGGAAGGTATTTAAATTGGAACCTGTTCCTGATTTTGCTCCCCTCTCCTTCAGCTGAGAGGCTGAGGATTTGGGGGTTGAGTCTCCTTTGTCACCGTGTAGACAGGGAGCAGAATAGGTCATAAATTAACTGCCCTCAGCGATGGCAGGTCCATTCAGTACTGCACAGATGGCAGCCGGGGTGGGCGCAGGAAACTCCATTAGCAGCTCGCTGCTTCTAGTTCCAGGGCCAGCCTCCTTTCTGCACTCTCGGACAGGGAAAGTAAGCCATGTGGGCTTCAAGGTGCTCTAGGACTGGATCAGTCCTCCTCAGGCAGCTCTGGGCTGTGTACCTAGCCCCTTTAGGGGCTAATGGGTAGGTCTGTAGGAGGTTAAATTATCACCTACCCAGCACCTCCACCCTTACTAGGATGCCTTCCTCATTAGCTTACTCAATCCTCACAGCAACCCTGCGTTCTTCCGGTCTCTGGTCCAAGCTCACAGAGCCCCTGGTAACTGGGAGTCAAGAGTCCTTGACCTTGAGTTTACCTTGCAACTTTGGGTCTACCCACAGACCAGGCCTGCACCTTGGTTTCTTCTCTGAAACTCTACCCCAGGGGAAACAGAGCCCTACCTGGAGCTCTGACCTCTAAACCTGGGGTCCTGACCCTTTATACTCGGTTCTGTTCCCTGTTCCCCATCTTTTCCCCAAAAAGTCAGTTGTGCCCTCAGATACCCCAATCTGGGTGTGAGGTCATGATCTGGCTCTGCTAATTCTGAAGCCTCTGAGGAGATGGGAGAGAGGGTCAAGATGACACCCCCAGAGGGGTCAGGCCACAGAATACTTTGGACGGATGGCGGTCAGGGGAGAGGGATCTGCTAACCTTAAAATCCTCTAACCTCTCACCATTTCACAACGAGCTCCTATGGAGGAAAACTCCAGGGATACCCCTCTCCTTACTGAGGGCCATCCTAAAGATAGAAGGTTCCACTCTGCAGGATCATCCTCAGGAGCACCCAGGCTTCCCCACCACAGCACAGGCACTCCCTCCTGAGAGGGCAGATGCAAGGGTCCCCTCTGCCACAGTTTGGCATGTGGGAGTATGTGTTACACTGTATCTGTGCATCTATGTATTTCCACACATCTCTGTGTGTCTGTGTGCATTTCTGTGTGTTTGTGTGTGTCTGCACGTCTCTGTCTGTGTCCCTGTGTCTCTTTCAGCAGCAGCATCTTTCCGGTGACGAAGTGGCTCTGGCTGGTGTTCCCTCGTCTGCGCAGCAGCTGCTCCCTCCATCGCTCAGATCATGCTCAGCCTGCTGGCACCCACCCCACATCCTGGAAGCCTGCAGACCTGGCTTTTGGCTCTGGAGCTTCTGGAGCTGAGCCTACTTTCCTTTAACTGATTCCTGCCTGAGCTCTGGAGTAGGGTCTTTAGTTCTTTCCTGCCTGACGGGCGAGCACCGAGGCAGAGTCTGAGACAGCAGAACTGGGAATCCCAGAGGTTGCCTAAGCTGAGGCCCTGGAAGCAAATTTTAGGGACACGGCGTCCACTTTTGAGATCAAACCCCTGTCTGGTTCCAGATGTGTGACTGTGGGCAGATGACTGATTCATCATCTGAGCCTCAGTTATCATCTCTGAAATGGGGACAGTGATTAGTACTCCATGAAGTTGTTATAGTGACATGAAATGTCCATAGTCTCTGGTCTAGTTGGGGAGAGGGACTAGTAACATGACATGGTAACTGTCTGATGACATCTTAGTAAAAACCAACACTTACCAAGGGCTTACCAGAGTCACACATTGTACTAAATACTTTACAACCTCATTTAATCCCCTCTCCAATTCGGTCCCATTGTTGGGACTGAATTATCCTACCCATTTCACAGATAATGACACTGAAGCCCAGAGAGATCATATGATGGCCCACGGTCACACAACCAATAACTGGGATTTGAAACTTGGCTGTCAGTTCAAGCATCAGAAGAGATGGAGCATAGTGGGACCAAGTGAGCCTGAATCGATCAGGATGGATGGGTGACAGCCAGACAAGAGTAGGAAGCCCTTTTGGCCTCTGTTTGGGGCTGAGGAGTCGAAGCATCCAGGGGAGGACAAGAATGAGGAGCAAAGGCTGTCTGGGTCTGATCCATCACCTCTATCTGTGACCAGCTGTTGGTGGAGGGTCTCAGCCTGACCCTGGCAGTGAGGTCTGTCTCCTGCCGTCAGGATAGGTATTCCAATTCAAGCAGCACTCCTTGCTGAGGGCAATAAACCCACCTCCTTATTCCCTACAAAGAGGTCGTTTTGTGACTCTTCAGTTCTCCTATCACCACAGCACCAATAAGCCGCACTTTTATGGCCAACCACAGACACATTTTGCTGGTTAGGGATGCTCCCTTGCCTGGTGTTTGCCCAGCATCTAAGAGGAGGCCTGGGCCCCATTCCCACTTCTCCATTGCAGAGCTGAGTGGCTTCCTTTTTAATAGTTCCACTCCAGGAATTGAGTCCCTTAATTTCTTTTCCAATCTTTGGTTACAACACTTTATTAATTCTATAGCCATATGGAACAGAAAAGGTCTTCCGATTCCTGGGAGGCTTGGTTGTGATGACTATGATGATTCATAGAAGGCACTGGGGAGGTGGGGCTGTGGTGTGCAGGGTGGGGACATTGGGATGTTTTCAGGGACAATCCTAGAAGGTGTGTAACTTTGGCCAAATCACTTGATCTCTGTTTTGTTGGCTCATCTGAGTGGGGATAATAATAGGACCTACCTTCAAACAGCTGATTTCCTCCAAGTAAAGTGGCTTAGAGTGAACGGGAACTCAACACAACAAGTTCCTGGAGGGTTAGCAGTGACATAGTGGTGGTGAGGGGTGGACAGGGAAGCTTAATTGACATTACTTGCCCTTTAAACTCATCCCACACACCTAGGATTTAGAGCCATGCCTCTCTGGATCTGAAATCTGAGCTTATTTACCCACACTGTTTTGACTTCCATCCCTCCAAGCCCTTCATCCTACGGGAAAGGAAAAACTGAGTCCAAAGAGGGGCAACAAACTAAGCAAGTAAGAGTGCATAGCAGCAAGCCAGGAGAGACCTGGAAAAGCACCCTGGGGCAGCAAGCCTGTGGGCAGGCCAGTGTAGGCCCAGTTCCCAGGGCTCCTACTCTGCAGCCTCTGCATTTCCTCCACACGGTGGATGGGTTGGTATCAACTTGCGGGGCTCTTGGACATTTTTTCCATCTACTTCTGAGTGGTGGATGCTAGAGCTAAATCTTAGAGCTATTTTAAGCTGGAAGGGGCCCTGGAGCTCAGTCATGGTGTGTAACTACAGACCAATTTTATTTGCAGAATTTGTTTTTATACATTTACATTTGAATTCATTTACCTGGGCTGCTGCCATAGGCTCTCCCACTCCCTTCAGACTCACACCTGGTCTCCTTACACATTTATCTGGGTGATGTCTGAGCTGGCCTAACCTTCCCCTCCTCTCAGTTGTCCAGAAAATACTCACTGTTAATACTGCTGCTGTTACGGTTGAATTTTCTGTACTCCGCCGTGTTAGCTCCTGTTCTGAGCCCATTTATACTAACTGACTTACCTAATGCTCATAGCACCCCTGCACTGTAAGTAGCATCATGAACCCCATGTACAGATGAGGAAGATGAGGCTTAGCACCCATAGCAGCACTGAGGCCTGGGCATGGAGCGTTATTTGTCCAAAGAAGAAAAGCAAATTCTCCTGAGTCGCTGTTCCATACTCTGCACAAAACTGCACCTCAGCGGACTAGGTATTAACTTGGGACTCACTCTGGTCCTGCCTTTTGAAAGGTGGATAGAGGAGAGAGAAGATAACAGATCCCTAGTCCACACTCACTTTCTACCAAACAACCCCATGCTCCAGTCTCCCCAGGGATCCTCCTTTCTGATGGTTAGAAAGGATCAAAATAGCCAGTTAAAAGTGAAAACCCACAGCATTTTCTTCACAATTCCCTCTCTTCTTGAGGAAGGAGGCAATGCCCACGTCCATAGAGCTTTCAAGTTATTGGGAACAGGAACAGCACTCTTTCAGGGCCCTTCCTCTGTGTTTTAGGCCCTTGGTGCAAGCTGCTATTATTGGTATTTCCTTTGCTCTCTGCCAAACAGGCTTCTTACTGAAGAAGTAATTAAATGTGTTATTTGGTGCAAAATAAAAGCATATACTTGCCTTTGCAGTCTCAGAAACCATAACATTCAGTTTTGCAATTTTTACAGTTGGGAAGTCTTGTCTCTACATGGCATCTAGATAGGACTGGGGTGGGGGGAGTGGAGGGAGGGCAGAGAGCCCCAGGGAGTCAGCTGCAGAGGTTGTTTATGGGATTTGAGGCTGGAAATGGAGGTCGCTGGTGAACCAGCTGGACTGAGGTGCCTGAGTTTGTGCCAGGCAGGGCTGTCACCACTCTTGGAGATTGGTTAGAGAACTAGAGAACAGGGATTAGAGGCTGTGGCTCTGACCCCCAAAGTGACCTGGACCCTCTGGGAGACTCGCCTTGGCTCCCTGTTAGCTGAGTGATCCCTAGTGAGAAGTTTCTTCTCTGAATCTTATTTATCAGAAACTGGGCTACTTTTTTAATGCCTCCCTCTCTCCAACCTCCATATCCAATCTGTCTCCAAGCCCTGCTGGTTGGATTTACTAAATAGTCTCAAATCCATCTGCCTCTCACCCTGGCCTTGTGGGTCCTCATGCAGATCCTCTTGGTGGTGAGTTGGGCTTGGAAGCTAGGCCCCATCGTCGCTTGCTGGGTGACCTTAGACAAGAGTGGCCAGATTTAGCAAATCAAAACTATACTCAATCCATTTGAGTTTAATATGCAGCATTTGGGACATATTTCTACTTTTAAAAATTCTTTGATTTTTTTTTTCTGGAATTCAAATTTAACTGTTCATTCTGTGTGTTATCTGGCAACCCTACCTTGGGCAAGCTCCTTCACTTCTCAGCTCCCTCCTCTGTAAAGTGGGGATAATAATAGCACCCACTTCAGAGGTGGCTCTGAGGGTTAAATAAGCTAACAATGTAAAATGCTTAGCACAAGATAATAACCATCTGAGCACTCAATTAATGTATCACCAAGTGCTTCATACACTGACAAAAGGCTTGCAAATGCAGTTGAGGCTTTCTTTTTGCTATATCTCCCTCTCCCCCAACTTCACCAGAACCAGCAAGCCAGAAAAGTCAAAGTGAGGGGATGGAGGTTAGACCTCAGGGGAACTTCCTGGCAGGAGGGGATGGGGGAAAATCATCCATGGGTTTTCTTCCTGGGGCTGGAGCAGGTGGGTAGTATGTGTAGAGAGCTGTTCCTCGCACTCAGAAGAAAGACAGAGGAGGAAGGTGATGAGTCTGAAAGGGATCTGCTGGCCTTCAAAGTCTTGGAAGGAGACCTGAGCTGGAAGGAGCTCAGCTTCCTCCTTGGAAGGAGCCAGAGCTGCTGTGCTTGGCAGCTGCATGGAAGGCAAAAAAGGCTGGGGTCTGCAGAGACTAGTCTTACAGGTCCTAGGGGGCAGTCATTGATTTATTCAGCAAACACCTACAAGGTAACTATTAGGCAACAAATGCTATTTCAAGTTTATCCCCAGCTCCTGGTGGCCCTTGCCTGGGATGCCAGCATTTGATTTCTCTCTCCATGGTGCTGAAGTCTTTGAGTCACCCTGTTAGCACCGGGCACCCCCAGAAGGGTGAGGAGCTGGGTGTATGGCCCAGAGGCTGGGGTTCAGTTTGATCTCAGCACTCCTGTGCAGAGGACCCAGTTCCACTAGACTGCAGGATTCGCCATGCCCCCACCTTGCAGTGGTGCGGCAGCTGAGGAGACTAGGGTTCGGGAGACAGCAGTGGGACTGCACACACAGCCGACTGTCCTTCTACAATCGTGAGAATGAATGAGCCGTGACCACACCAACCACACAGAAAAGTCACACAAACACCACCAGGTTGGGTAAAAGGAGCCAGACAGGAAAGAATACATAACATATGACTCTATGTAAAGTTCAGAAACAGTCAAAACTATGCCACGTTGCTGAGGCAGCATACAAATGCATAAGTAGAAGCAAGAAGTGTTGCTTAGGGCCTGGGGTGGTATGGGGGAGGGAGGTGAGTAGGATGATCCACAGGTTGCCAGCAGCTGTGTCTCCCCTGGTGCTTGAACTTAACTGGTTAAGTGAGATGTTTGTTTCATGCCCTTTCCCAGACTTGAGATTTATTTCATAATGAAAAAAAAAAAAGGTTACTGGAGAGGGAGAAGCAGGAAGGGTTACTGCTGGGTGGGACCTGAATCTCACAATCCACCTCATCCCAGAGAGAAGCCTCCAGGGATGAGTTGGAAACTGACCTCTCTTTGCCTTCCAAAGTTTAGAAATGAGGCTGGAGAGCTAGCCCAGTCCTCTGGCACGGAGCCCTGACCTGGGGCCTCTGGTCTGGGTCAGACTCATTAAGATTCCTCCTGCATCCTGCCCTCAGGGTCCACCAGGGCAAAGAGGAACCCATGAAGCATGCAGACAGCTGGGGCAAAGCATGGTTGGAAGAATGGGCTGGGGGAGGGGGAAGAGAGAAAAAGAACTAGGGCGGGTGGGAGGAGAGGGAGTGGGAGAGAGAGATGGAGGAAGAGGAGGGCAAGAAACAGGAGGAGGAGAAGGAGACAGACAGGCAAATGGAGCTTTGGACCCCAGGTGCACATTGCCGGGTGTATCTTCTTAGCCTGTCCTATCTAGTGACAGCTTTTCAAATCTGTCCTACTCCCCTGTCCTCAGAGCAGGGATAATTATTGGAGATAATGATCACTTGGAAAGACAAGGGGCATTTTTCATTAACCCTGGATCCAGTGTCCAACTGCCCTTCCTGGGGAGGCTGACCCCCTGCCCCCATCAGCTCCACCTCAGGCTGTGCCAGTGGCAGGTCCCTCTGCTGTCCTCACCTTAATTCCCAGGTGAGTGACATTTGAGGGCGAGCTCTTCATTGTGCCATAATAATTTACAGGCCATGCAACTGCAGGTTGTTCTGAAGCCCAAGCAGGGGGATACCCTTTATCACCTGTGGGGGTGAGGGGGTCAAGTGATGCATGGACCCTCATTAAAGTCTTCACACTTGAAGATGATGATGCTGCCAGTGAAGTAGAACATTTTAGCAACTCATTCACTTTTCATTTCCCAAGTCTCCTTCCCTGTCAGGGAAATGGCTCCTGACTCAGGGCAGCTGAAGAACACAGAGGTCTTTAAATGCCATTTGAATCCTCCGCTAGCAGTTCATGCTGGGGCAAGAAGCCAGTAGGACTTTCCACTGTTGCCCCAATCTCTCCCTTTACACTGCATCTCAGATCGCCACTCTTTCTGGCAAAGACCCTTCAGAATAAGCACCGCAAAACCGCTTCTTACTGGCATTTAGGAAGGACTTCTGTCTCACCTGCATTGAACCATCAGCCGTGCAAGGCCTAGTGTGAGCACATGCAGATCTGGATTCAAACTCAGGACTGTGGGGATGGCTAGAGTCAAATCCTTCTCTCATGAGGGCAGGGATATGAAAAGACCACATGGTGGGGTGGGAGTAAGGGGGCTTTGGGCTGGCCCAGGAATCCACAGAGTATGGAGAGGGGAGAGGCCTGGCCTTGCTTTCTCTGTGAGCACAGCTCAATTTTGCAGAGGATGGGAGGGAGGGCCTAAAGAGGAACCTGCCTGTCTGGACCAAAGGCTTCCCGTGCCCTCCTTCTAGCACTTTCTCAGCTGCATCACTTGCCCCTCTGTGGGGAACCCGCATGAACCTCTTTCTTTCTCATCCTCAATCCTTTGCGTCTTCCCTTTACTCCTCAACATGCACCTGACAGTAAGGTGGGTGGCATCTTCCCATCCTTCTCTCTGGGCCGTGGACTCAGTCACCCAGAGTTCTTAGTACAAACCTGCCACTGGGCCCACCACTTCCCCCCGCAGGGAGTCCTGACCCACTATTGCCAGACCACGACCCTCCTTTTTCTTTTGAACTCTGACCACCTTCATTATTCACGTTCAAAGAACTAGTGTGGTTTCTGCCTCCAGGAGGAATTTTGTCTGATGCACTCAAGGATGCCCACTGAGCCAGCTCACCTGGACCTGCGCCTTCTGCGTGTGGAGGCAAGTGCTGGCAGCATGAACTGAGCCTGTATTCTGAACAGGGTTTGGGTTTGAGCAGATTCAGCAAGAACCTGGCAGACGTTTCTCAGATGGCTCCAGTAGGCCTGCTGGGGACACAGCTTGCTCTCACAGATGCAAAACGTTTGAAAATTTTCTTAACCTAGCAGACTCTGATCCTTAACTCCTCTCCTTACACACAAGGGCTCAGTTGCCATTACTCTGAGGCAGTTTTGGAGGGCTGGGAGAGATACCAACCCCTGTGGCCAGGAGCTCTGCCCCCAGTTAGCAGCTGGACCTCAGATGCGTAACTCACCTGGGGATTTACATTGGCACATCCCTCTCCAGGCCTCTGCCCAGCAGATAGAGGCACAGACAAAGGAGGGGAAGTTTTCCTGGGCATTGGGGGCAGCAAGGCCCAAGGGGGCATGGTCAGTTTCATTGGAGTGGGCACCAGGCTCAGTAAAAACTTCACAAGAGGAGGAAGAGTGAACTGAGCCTGGCAGGGTGTCTAGGAGTGGAGCAGGGGAAAGGAGAGAGCAGTCGAGAGTATCCCAGGTAGAGGGCACAGCATGAGGAAGGGCCTGGTGACCTGGCGTTAAGTTATTAAGTCAAGGCAGAGGAATGGCTGAAGGAATGAAATCAAGGAAGGTGAGGCACAGGGTGAGAGGGCCTTGGCAGCCCTGTGGCCGGGTCTAAACTTTCCTCGGAGGGGGATGGAAGCACTGAGGAGTTAAGCGAAGATGTGTTTCCTATGCTCCACAATACTCTGTGGTAGCTGAGAGGAAAATCCCCCATCCCTCTGAGTTCTTCTAGGGTTGGATGAGCAAACAAATTAATATCACAAGATTGTAGGAGAAAAAACCAAATTTAATTACATAGTATGGAGAATTTACATGGCTGTAAATTCTGAAGCAAATAGGACCAACTGAGGGTTGATCTGCCCTGTGCTAAGGGATGGGACAGGATCTAGGGTGTCAGGGGAGGGGGGACTTACATCTGCACCCATTATGGCTATGAAACAGTTTCTCCCTGGTCCACAGGGCCTAAACTGACCTTAGTTGACCTTTCTTCCAAATCAAGGGAACACAACTTGGAAAAAGACTGGTGAACATTTTTGGGGAGACCAATTGTAACCTCTTCCTTTCCTCCCAACCCCTGAGCTAGGGTCCAGCTAGTTCAGTGCCTGGCATGCATTGGCACTGCCTCACAGGTGGGCAGGCAGATGCTTGCGTCTTGCCCACGGTCCTTGGGGACAATCCATGCTCTGGATACTTGCCCTGTCAACCTGCCCATTTGACGTCTTGCTCCCCATATCCTCACTACTCCAGGCTCAGGGGGGCCCTCTCAGGTTCTGAAAGCTGCCTGAGCTTGGGGTTGCTTTGCGGCCTTGGCTGGGGCTGAGTTCCCCTCCACTACCCTCCAATCCCTTCTCCTGTGCTACATCTGCTCTTCCTCTTGGCTGACTCCTTCTCATCAGTCATCCACTTGGAGAGCCCTTCCTCAAGTATGCAGTTTTAAAAGACCCTGTGTCACCATTCTGTGTCACTGTTCTTGCCCAGATGACATTCTTCCTGGTGTTTCACCTGGTCTGTCATTTACAAATGTCATATGCTTGGAGCCTATCTCTCTGCTAGACTAAAACCTAAGCAGTAACATGGGTTTTTGTCTTCCGTGGCACTCTCAGAAGCCCAGCACAGGGTAGGGCTCCAGAATCATCTGGTGAAGGATGAACAATGTTTCAATCTCTCCTCAGCCCCTGGGCTCTCCAAAGGTGGGGGTCTGTGTCTCTGCTGACTGCAGCCCCTCTCCCCTGGCTCTGTGCAGGGGCTGCAATCCTGCTATGCTCCCTCGAGGTGACCTTACCAGAGCAGAGGGGGCCAGGCACCTGGTAATGTCCTCACAGCTCACACCTCGCAAGCTCTCCCAACTTATAGCAGACACAAGATACTAGAAGTTGTCAAGAAATCTCTGCTGCTCCTCCATTGACCTCAAACCCTGCCACTTGCTTGAAAAGGGACCTGTCTCCTAGCTCTAAAGCTCTCTCAGGTGCACTTTCAAAGCCCATTTGAAAAATAAACCCAAAGTGATGGACACACACACACACACACACACACACACACACACTCCAGGGGCACATCTATTTCCCACCATGGAGCTCAACAGGGTCCTCCTTCCAGGTTTCGTCTTACCTGATGGTCTCTGTTTTCACCAATTTCTGTCATCTCTCAGTCTCTGTATTCGTTCCTATCAATCCATGTCTCTTTCCATCTGCCTCTGTCATGTGCTGTATCTCTGCTCCTCTCTCTGCCACATTTAAGTCTCTTTCCTGTTGATGTGCCATATCTCTCTTGGGCCTTCTCCAGGCTTTTGTATCTATATTCTCTCCCATGAACCCCAGGCCATTCTAGCCCCCCCTGCCACTAGCTCACACTGACTCGCTCCCCAGGCAACCAAGAAAGAAGACAAGGAGGGAGCAGGGAATTCATGCAAGTGTTGGGGTGTCAGTGAGAAGTCACGCTGAATAAACATGCAGCTGTCCCTTTTATCTTCCCTTGGCCTGAGGGGAGAAGCAGGGCTGAAGAGGGAAGGAAGAGATGCTCTTGGGGTTGGGGAGATGGATGTTGGGGGCTTAGGTGAGAAAAAAAGAATTTGGGGCAGCAGATGTGGGGGGCTGAAATAAAAGGAGATGGATGTTCCCATGATGTCTAACTCCTGGCGGGAACGAGATTGACCCTGACTGATGGGAATAAGAAATAGTAAGAGTCCCGGACACAAAAGGATAAATAAGAAAGACATTGGAGCCATGAGTGTGTGTGTGTCTGTGTGCACACATACATAGCTGTGCTATGTTATAGTTATTAGTGCTATTCGCTAAAACATTATGGGTCACAGGCTGTATATTCTTCCCAGTCCTCTGTGCTGTGGTGGGGCCCTGTGACTATTCTGACCAATGAGTAGAAGGATCTGGGCAGAAAGATTTAATCACCAGTGTGAGACCTTCCAGAGGACTTTCTTCCCTCTGGCACAGAGACCAGCAAGGTCTGAGCTGGTGGTTCCCCCAGCCTGTGATGGACATGCAGTAGGAGTAAGAATATAGTCTTCGTGGGTGTGGGATTTTGAAGTCGCTTATTTGTGAAGCATAACCTTGACTGGCTTGATGGAGAGCACACATGTTGG
>PVHY01008267.1:17909-62664 GCA_004024945.1 Uropsilus gracilis
TTGCATCAGCCAGGTATGCTGCATCCTGATTGGCTCTTGCATTAGCCAAGTATTGGACCCGAAACAGAACAGGTAAAGGGGCACTCAAAGAAGTGTATGCCCCTAGGAGACCATATTTGGTTACAAACTAGACCATTGGGCAATTAGTATTTGTGGCAAGCATTTGATTGGAGATGACCATCCTGGGAATGTATGGAATGTCTATGCCTAAGGTATATGAACTCGGGACAAAGCAGCAATAAACGAGACTTGATCAGAAGCCTGTCTTGTCTCCATTTCTCGTGTCTCCTGTCCCATCCCCATTCCCACTCCTTCCTCCAGGTCTCCGTTGACGATCCCGCGGGTCGGGACAGTTGGTGGCTGAGTACATGACTATACATGAGTGTAAAGTGAGCGAGCATGTTTGTTTGCGCACGTACGTGTGCCCATATATACATATTTGTAGTCATATATTTGCAAGCATGTGTGTTTATGGGTGTGTGTGAGCACAAATTTCTGTGTGTTTCGGTGCATGCCCAGCAGCAGGCAAAGAAGGAACGTTTCCCTCTGCTTCCTTCTCACCCGCTGTTGCATTTAGAAACACAAAGGGCCATAGCTGGGCCCCAGCCTGCCTCCTCATCACATTCTCAGCTTTAATCCACAAGTCTCCTCTTCCCAGCAGCTGCCACCCTGTTGCCTGTCTGGTGTTCTGGGGCGGGTGCCCAGCATGAGTTTCTTCTTCCCTCATCCCAGGCTGTTCCCGAGAGCTTGGGCCAGAGCACTCTGCCGCCTTTTCTGGGATTCTGCTGCAGGAACGAGCCTGGGAAGATGGATTTCCCCTGTGGGGAAATGGATACAGGAAAGGGGTTAGCTGTGAGGCTGTCCCTGCCAACAGGAAGGTCAGGCAGGAAGGAGCAGAGCTGAGCAAAAGGGCCAAGAGGGCCCTAGATTTAGTGCTTATGTGTTCCAGGGCAAGCGTGCTTCTGCCTGCTCACTGAGGCAGTGCAGCCTGCCAGGTAGTGTGTGGGCTGGGGGTGGGGAAGGGGTCACCTCTGGAGGCAGCATGGCCCCCACTGCCTGCCCTCAGGCTTTGGTTGGGTTGCTGCCAATGGAGAACCCCCCAGGAGAGAAAGGGGTCAAGGTAGGAAGGAAAGGGAGGCTGAGGATATAATGGCCTCACTTGTTCCCTGTGAGCTAAGGGGGCTGCCTGTGTCCCTCCATATTCTGGGCTCTCCCCCCAAGTCTCTTGAGGCCTGACTCTCCAGTTACCTGTCCAGGAGTTTCCCTGCTTCCTTCCTACACCTCTGCACCTTGCCTCACCTTCATTAAACTGCTTGAATGTACCCTGGGTTTCCTCCTAGACTGGTTATTAATAAGATGCCCAGTGCCAAGTCCAGCGGGCACCTTCAGTGTTTTTCTCACCAGCACTTTCCCCAGCACCTGACCTGGCACTACTCCCTCATACCCTCCCTCCTGCCCTATCTCTCTCTGTGTGTCTCTCTCCCTCCCCCTCTTCCCTGCTCTCCAGTCATGGGGGGGGGGGGCAGACTATTCAAATGCCAGCTCTGGACAATCTGCCTGCATGCCCTCAGGTGCCTCAAATTCAACCCTTACAAACTGGTCTCCACAAAACCTTCTCCACCCCCTGGAGAAGAACTCATCTGTACTCACCTGTTTCTGTCCTGGATCCTAATGCTTCCAAGTCCAAAATACATTTGGCCTCTCCCAGTCATCCTTAACCGAGTGTGGTTCCCCTCCACTCCCCCTCCCACTGGCCCATGGAAGTAGTCTCCTAATAGGCGTCCTACCCCCTCAACCCAGAGTACAGATCTGCACTCATCCTTCGCTCAAATTGTTCAGTGGCTTCCTAACGTGAGCTTCTTCCACACAGAGCAAGGCACAATGATCTCAGTGCTGCCTCTATGCCCTGAAAACTCTGTCACTCCTGCCAAATCCTCACCCTGAGAGTTTCTGCTCCTTCCCCATTCCCACACTCATACCTGTCTGCCTGTGCTGTGCACTCTCTCAGCCTGGAATGCTCTCTGCCCTTCTAACCTCTGGCCAGTTCTGCACACCCCCATCACTTCCTAAGGGCTGTCTGGATGTTACTTCCTCCAGGTAGAGGTCAAATACCTCTTTCCCCCCTTTAATTCCAATACAGTGACCGGGAAGGGGTAGGTGAACAGGGCTGTGGTGTTTGGAGGGGAGAACAGTGTATGAAAAGTGCCTCACACTTGGACTCCTCTGCAGTCTCTTATTCTTCCACACTGCCCTCCCTACCTCCTCAGGTAGAATTTCCTGGTGTTTTCCAAGCTGTGGTAGACCGAGCTAGTCACTTACCCTCTCTGTGCCTCTCTGGCTTCTGCCTGGCTTCTCTGTGGAAGATAATCCAAGGCTCTCTGTTCCCAGGAGCCTTGGGGAATGGTAATCAGCTGTTTCTGGAGAGAACTGTGAGGGCCTGACCTGAGGCCTGAGGCCTCTGTCTTCTGTGGACGCATGAGACCATGGGTTTAGGCACAGGGTTTTTCCTTCCAGTAGTGACAGCTCCACTGCCAGGACCCTGACCTCCCCAAGGCCACTGCTAAGGGCCTGATGATCCTCCTACATTTTCTGCAGTTTCCTACCATGCAAGCTTCAGGGGGTGGCAGTGGAGGGCTGAGAGCCAGCCACCTCTGTCCAGCCCAGGGCATCCACTTCTCACCGGTGTGTCCAAGAAACTGAGTCAGGCTGTGGAGGCCTGCTCCCCAGCTAGGCTTCATCCTAGCTTCAACTGATAGAGGGTCTCATCTGCTCAGCCCCGGCTCCTATTCTCCCAAGAGTTTTCTTGCCCTTTCCAGAACAATAGCTTCCCTCACTGTCTCTGTACTCTACCAGCTGGCTCCGAGAGAGAGGCAGAGAGGCGCTGGGGTTGGGAAGACTCTGAGGACTGACTCGAGGGGGAGGCAGGGGCAATGAGAGGGAAAATATTTAAAACAGGCCAAGAGGTAGACGAGTGACAAGGGAAAGGAGCAAACTGATTCGGCAGCCCTGGAAGGCAAACCAGCTTCAAAGGCTTACAACCATTCTAGGAAAAACTGCCCAGCAAGAAGCCTTTCTCCTGCCCTTCCTTGGGGAGCAGTTTTCTACGGGGTGGGGGGACAGTATTTATGAAGGGAAGGAGACAGGGGCAGCGAGGAGGGGTCACGTGGGAACGGCAGTCTTGGAAACACGAGGGCCCGCGGCCCTCTTCGCCTCTCCCTGCGGATACCCCGGCGGTGGGCGCCCCCACGCGACCACCTGCAGTGCAGCACCCGGCAGCACCTATGCAAGAGCCCAGTCCTGCGCGAGGAGAGCCCAAGGGGAGGAGCAAGGAGTGTTCTGATGCAGGACCTGCCCTTTCATTCTTCCCCGGACAGAGCTGGGCTACTCCAGTTCCTCCTTGCTGCGACCTCCCATGGAGGTCTGAGCTGCGGCAGACAATGTCAGTGGAAGGTTCTGGGTATCCCTCTGCTCCCGTTGGCTTTCTTCCTGTCCCCAGGAAGCCCGTCAGAGTATATCCCTCTGTCTTGTCTGCTAGGCACCAGTTCCACCTCTTATCTCCTTGATTATCTAAAGTCAATGCATCTATCACCTAGATCAGTCCTTCCACTAGCCCTGTATCCCTTGTCTCCGGAACTGTCTGGCACCATCAATCTACATGTATCTACACATCTATTACTGCTGCAGCTGCCTATACATCTTGGGGGGGGGGGGAGCATTATCCATCATTTATCTGCATATGTATCATTCATGCTTCCAGCCATCTATTATCCATCACTTCTCTTGCTGCCTCTTTGATGTCTTGCACTCCACCATCGGGGGTTAATACTGTCAGGTCTGCTCTCCTGAGCCCCAGAGAACAAAGAGACCAAAGGGACAGAACAGGCAGAGAGGCCACTTGAGGGGTGGTTAAGAGAGTTGGGGGCCCAGAGTTTAGCGAGGAGTGGAGAGACCTGGACATGTATCAGATGAGGCTGTTCTGCAACAAATTCATTGTCTCCTTGTCCCTCTTTCCCACCTCCTGAGAGACCAAGAGGACCTGGATTTGATTTGCACTAGGAGAGCCTGGGGCTAGACATAGTTGGGACTGGTGGACTGGAAGGGTGGACCTGAGGGGAGAAAAGGCTGCCCATGAACTATGCATTTGTCTGGAGGTTGTCCTTGCTTGGCAGGTCATGGGGCCTGAGGAAAAGGGAGATGGAGCTGTGACACGCCAACAGTAAACACACACACACACACACACACACACTTCTGGGCTCACGGGCTTTTGCTGAGAAATTCTTACTTAACCACGGTAGCACAAAGTCCCTATGGGGCCAGTGTCTCACGCTGGCTTCATAAGCATTACTCCTTGTGTTGTTGATAATATTGTCTCTTTTCCCCTGAGCACGGCTTCCTGGAGGAACTGGTAGACTGTGGCTCCTTTGCGCCTCTGGTTTTCACACATCCTATTTCCTCAGTGTAAACAACTTTCCACCACCCCCTTGCCTCCCTGCACCTCTTCACCCTCACAATCCACAGAGGCTGCAGAAGTGTGCAACATCTGGGGCAAAGAGGCCACAGGACCAGTTGCACAAATGAAACTCCACACCCAACTCTCCGGCAGTGTCTCATCCCCAGGATGCTGCCCAAGGCTCTGAGCCTGCCAGGGTCAGGACACCCTGTGTGCGCAGGCCAGGCCATAGTTGTCACTTTACAATGGTCTTCAGGGGGGTTTGTTCCCAGGGTTCCCGGGCGATGTGAGGTCAGATAGTCTGAGGTCAGTTGCTCAGCCCACTTGAGGCACGTAGGAGAACACACCTGTTGTTTTGATTAGGCGGGAAAGTCAACTCAGCTTTCCAAGTTCCCTGGTTTGGCATTGGACTTAGCCGGAAGTTCAGGGCCTTGGGGTGGGAGAGGCAAGGAATAGCCTCCCACAGTCTACCTCTTCACAGCTCCAAGGGTTAAAAAGCACTTAGCAGCAGCACATAATAAAAGCAAATGTAAGAGAAAGAATATCCTAAGGATTTAATAAACTGCAAACAAAATTATCACGATTCTTTTCCTAGCCAGTTGAGTTTTCAGTGATTAAGAAAATACAATTTCCTGTAATTAAATCTTAACAAGAAATGTTATTAAAAACACTCTGTCCCAGCTCCTGTAATAATTGCATGCTCCCCTAGAACAGTAAACAGAATTAGACTTTGCAGCGTACATGCTAATCCATGTGTCATTTTGATCAAATTTGTACTAATAACCTGTCTTCTTACTCTGAGACAGAGCAGGCAGGGGCCAGGCCTGGAGGGCAAGCATGAACCTGGCCGGGGATCTGGAAGCTGGGAGTGCTGGTTTGGGCCCTATGAGGATTAAGGATGAAATGCCCTGAGCACGCACTACCTGCTCTGTGCTGAACATGTACATGTGTGTGTGATTTCACTTATTTCCCACAACCTGGCACCGTGGTTGCCCTCATTTACCGACAAGAGACCAAGACTCAGAGAGGCTTAGTACCTGCCCAACATCACTCAGAGCTCAGGCCCAAGATCCCTGCTCCATGTGTGATAGGCCTGAGAGTATAGTTTGGGCTCCTCTGGAACCTGCACTTGGGATGCCAGTTGAGAACATTCTCTGTCCCTCAAATTGAATTGGACAGCTTCTTACAAGGATTGGTGAGAGCTGGGAGGAGAAACTCCTCACTCGGGGACATGCTTTGGGGAGCCAAGGAGATTGTGGCATCTGCTTTGAGAATTTTCTTGAGAATTGAGAATTTTTTGAGAATTTTCTTTTCCTTTTGAAAAAGCTAAGAGATGGGAGGGGAACTTGTGAGGGCCTGGCTGTTAGGACAACAGGACTGATGTCTGCACCGTGCAGGTTGAGAGCTCCTCTGATGGCCCTGGGGTAGCTGAGAACATTCTAGCAAGATTATAAAGGATCTGGGTATGGTGTGGACCCATGGAGTCAAAACTGTGTGTGTATATGTGAGTGTACATATGAGTGTATATGAAGGTCTGGGAAATGTGCATATATGTTTGTGAATGTGAATATGAGGTATTGGGTGTGTGTGTGAATGTTGTTGTGAGCATGTATGTGTAGAAGTGTGCAGTGTGGTGAAATTTGAATGGCTATGCAAAGGTGAAGGTGTTCATGTGCCAGTATACAAGTTGTGTGAGTGGAAGAGTATGTGTGGGTGCATGTGAGTGTGCATATGTACACTGTTATATGGATGCATGGCATGTACACATAAGCATGCAAGCATGTGTGAAAGTGTGTGCACACCTGAGGATATGTGAGCACATGTTTGAATACATGTATTTGTGAGCACATGCACATCCCCAGGGCAGGTCCCTGTTGGTAGTGGTGTTACTGGGTCAAAGAGTCAAAGAGGCTTTCTAACTTTATAACTCAAATCACCTCTGCCTGTTTCTCCCAGGCAGACTAACACTTTGAATTTTCAGACTGCCTACTATTGGTATGTAAATGCCAGCTACAGCTTCTCTCAGCTCTGTCTCTCCCAGCAGGAAGGAAAGACAAAAGTTAGAACCACATTTTGAACACACAGCCACTTAGCCTCAAATGTAACTTCACAACTCCAGCAACCTAAAGACATTCAAACTTGTGGGTTCTTTCCACCATCCCCAGCCTCTTCACTAAAATTACAAGCCAAAACAAGACTCTTAGAGTGCAGACTAATTGATTACTAAACAAAGTGAGTTCCTATTTACGACAGAAAGACACAAAAGAAAAACTCCGATTAAACCTTTCTCAACATTGTCCAAAGTCCTTCCCCCAGATTGTCCAAAACCCTCAGTTCTTTAGTCCTGTCAACCTCACCACTTGTCCAATCCTTCATTCACATGTGGTCGAAGAGTAGACATCTTCCTTTGGTGTGCTCCAGCTTCTCCTTGTCCTCCTCCAGGTCGTAGAAAGAAACTCATAATACAGGAACCAGCAAAGTTCATTTTCTTTTCAGGCCTGGCACACACGGTCTCTCTAGAAACATTCAAGTCAAACTCAGCTAGACAAACTCAAACGTGGATTTAAAATCTCCAAACTCTTTAGCTTCCTTTAACACATATGCTATTAGCCTGGGCTGGCCAAAGGCCGCAGGCTCCAGGCCTTGGCCACATGGCCAAGTTCACATGGCTTGCAACTCCATCCCCCAGAATCCCTGACCAAAATGGCTCATTCTCTTTCTTTGTTCCTGAGCCTCTTATACCCTTTTCCCCAAGTCTTCCCGCCAAGGACTCCCCAGTGAAGGTGGGGTAAGAGGGAAGTCCTGTCAGGCAGGTATGCAAATCAAAGCACTACCCAGCTCTCTGTGAATTTTGCAAATCTATAGTAACAGGAAAGTAGCTAGCTCTTTATCAAATGTATGTATCTACTGTTAATGGAACTAGCTCAGTGTAGGCTGTGGTCCAGCCTCAGCAGCCCTGGTTCTTGTGGCTTCATTCCCTGCAGAAGACAAGCCTGAAATTTTCCTCTTCTCGCACACTCATGCACACACACTGGTGCACACATACAGATACCCGTGTGTCTATCTCTCACTCCTGGTCCACTAATTAGCTCTCCTAATTAAATTCCTGCTGGCATGGAAGGGGAGGTCCTTCTCTTTCCTGTAGTCTCTGGGGACCAGGTCACATTGATGTGGAAGGCTCTACCTGCTACCCCCACTAGCATCACATATAGCCCTTGCTCCTGTTCAGAGGAGCCCAGAGCACACAAAAGGATGGGGGGCAGGGGAGAAATCTGTGCAGCAAGCACAGTCCAGCTGTCCTTGCCCAGACTGTGCTAGGTTTCACTGGGAAGAAAATTGAAGGTGATAATGAACAAGACAAGTGGTCTTCCCTATTTGGGCCTCCTTTCCCCAAGCCTCTTCAGCTCCCAACTTTGCTCTCATCCACTCCCTCCTGCTTCCCCCTACACCCATCTCAAGGCAGCAGACTGCCTCTCCCATCTTAATGCCCTTGCTTCCCTGCATAGGGTCCCACTTTGCCAGCTGACCTATGCCTTGAGCCACCTGGGCCCCAGCAGGCTCATTCCTCTGACTTCTTTTCTGGTTGTTGGAGTTTTATTTACTTCTTTATTTTTATTTTGTTTTGTTTTTTTGAGACTAGGTCTCACTATGTGGCCTGGGGTAATCCTGATCCCACGGCCTCAAGTGATCCCCAGCTTTAGCCTCCCAGGTAGCTGGGATTACAGGTGCCTGCCACCACGCCTGGCTGCTTTTTTAAACCAGGTCTTGCTATGTTGCCTGAGGTAGTCTTGAACCCATGGACTCAAGCTATCCCTGACCTCTTTGCCTCCCAGGACTTAGTCTACATGCACACGCCACCACGCCCGGCGTTGTTGGAGTTTTAATTTGACTGGTGTCTCCTCCAGGGTATTCTCCCTGACTGCAGCACCATCTGTCTTCTTCCAGGTCCACCATCAAGGCATGGTGTATGCTGCCTGGTTTAGCTGCTTCCCTTTCCACATGTCCTGCCTCACTAACTAAAAATTAAACACTTTGAGATATAAACATACACTAGAATACTACTCAACAATCAAAAAAGAAATTCATGCCATTTGTGACAATGTGGATGGAGTTGGAAGGGCTTATGCTAAGTGAAATAAGGCCAAAGGAAAAAGATATCAGAAGATCTCATTTACAGGGGAATATGGGGAAGCTGAAAAATGAGTTAGGAAAAGGACAAAACTTGCAGGCAAACCATAGATCTGAGGCATCCAGCAGGGGAGGAGAAGGAAAGGGGTCAGGATGGGAGGGAAGAGCACCAGGGCCTATGGTGATGGTCACAGGTGCTTCCATGTGCTGGGAGAACTATGGTGACCACACCTAAGGGGGAGAAATCAGATACTATCCAAGAAGGAACAGTGATGTAAGAAAAAAAATTAAATCCTTTGAAATTACAGATCATGTCTTGTGCCTCCTAACTTCTTACAGAGTCCGATAACATGTACAGCACACCCTGAATTAAGAATTCCTGTGCAGTGACTGGTCCAGTCACTGTGGAAAGCTGTGTGGTGGCTGCTCCACTTGGTGAAGATGGAGCTATCATATGACCTAGGGATTCCACTCTTTGGGAGCTACCTAAAGGATACAAAAACATTAATTCAAAAGGAACCCTTCACTTCTATATTTATAGCAGCACTATTAACAATAGCTAAGGTATGGAAACCACCCAAATGTCCCCAAACAAATGAGTGGATCAAGAAGATGTGGTCTATATACACAATGGAATTCTACTCAGAGATCAAAAAAGATATACTCATGCTATCCTCAGCAACATGGATGGAGCTAAAAGGGATTGTGTTCAGTGAAAGAAGTCAAGAGGAAAAAGAAAAATATCAGATGGTTTCATAGATATGTAGACTATAGAGAAACGAACAAAGGGTCAGGGATAAAAACAAAGCTTGCAGGCAAACCGCAGATCTGAGACCTACAGTAGGAAAGAGATGGAGCAGGGTCAAAGCAGGGAAGGGAAGAGCACAAGGGACTATGTTCACAGTAATGTGGTGGTGGGAGATTTGTGGGGACTACCCCTGAGAGGAGAAGTCAAATCTCGTACAAAATGAACAACAATGTGAAGGGGAATATAAAAGAATTTCTGTGCAGTGACTGAAGGAGGAAGGTGGAGGAGATAGCACCCCTGATCTCTGTCCTTGTCCCTGGGAAGTTCCGTGAGATGAACAATCCAGACCACTGAATTTTAGAACAGATAGATTATAGCTACCACTGTAGGGCAAATGAATTGTCAGGGTTTTTCATGCCCTTCCACCATTAGCTTCTATGACCAGCACCCGTGGTACTGCATCCTCGCCATGATTGTGCATATCTGAGCCCAGCGGGTATGCGCATGCGTAAGTGGGCTCACCTGGCCCTGGGAGAGAGGGGATAAAAGGATGGTATCATACTGGGCGAGGTGAACTCCTGGGGGAGTCAAGTGGCTAGTTCCCTGCTGGCTGTTTTCCCCTGTTCACTATTAAAACTTCTGTGAAGATGATGTTAAGGGCTTTGGCATTCTTCTTTAGGATGCTAGAAATGGGCCGGGCACGGTGGCGCATGCCTTTAGTCGCAGACTATGGAGCGAGGCCGGGACTAGGAATTGCTTGAGTCCACAGGTTCAAGTCCTGCCTGGGGCCCATAGTGAGACCTAGTCCCAAAAAATAGCTGGGCGTGGTGGCGCACGTCTACCTGGGAAGCTGGGGATGGGGATTGCTTGAGTCTGTGGTATCCCGGGCAATGAGAGCCTGCGGTTCCACAGGCAAAAATAGCAAGACCTAGTCTCAAAAAAATAAAGATGCTAGAACTTATGATGAACCTCCCTGGGTTGGGATGATTACAAAACAAGTGGCATAGAAGGCAGAATAGTCTGGTACAGAGACATGGAGCCCTTTGAGACTACAAGCAGGTGGTACTCAGCGGCCAGTGTCCTCTCTCGGTGTACAAGTTCCCACTGAAGGCCAGAGGTAGACAGGTCCCTGTGGCAGTTGGAACAGGCCCTGCGTGACATAGAGGAGACCTTGGGCAGATCCAGTGGCCATGAGGTGGCTGGGGCTATGGGATGGCTGTTTCTCCCAGCTCTGTGGGAGTTCACACTGAGTAAGTGAGCCAGGGACTACAGGATGAGATGTGGGGACTGCCACAACATTTGAGGTTTCTAGAGGAAGAGACCCAGAGAGACTAACCCACCACTCCAGAGATGCCAGATTCCTCCAGAGAGGAAGAGAAGGCTGGCTCCTTGCTCCAGACTTACCTGATGGTGACAAGGATGAAGCAATAGCCCGTGGGCTCAAGGGGTCAGTGTGCTGCTGGCAGCCTCAGATAATGGAGAGTTCACTGTGTATCATCCCTACCCCCAAGCGGAAATGGTGCACTTGGGTAATCAGTTTCAGGAGACGCCAGGCGCAGTGGCGTGTGCCTTTAATCCCAGCCTAGGAAAGGAGGCCGAGACTAGGAATCACTTTAGTCCACAGGTTTGAGACCTGTCCTGGGCAACATAGTGAGACCTAGTCTCAAGAAAAGAAAAGAAACCAGTAGAGACCCTAGCAGCTTAGCTGTGTTGTTTGTGGATGGAATTATCTGCATGGCACAAGAGCTGGAGAGAGTGGCTTAAGTGACCCTGAACTCATCATGAAGACAGCATCTGCAGAACAGCATCTGTATAGCCAGGGTGACCACTCTGCTGGACTGGATCATGGCTGCTGTGCAAGGAGTATGGGCTGATGTGCTGGAAACAATGAGTAGATGTCAACCCCAAACTGAGCTAGTGCGGGTCCTTGGTGAACAATGCGGCAGGACGTGTTTAATATAGAGTCATAGCTGATGACAAGCATTTCATACCAGGAATGAGGGACTTGATACTGAAAAGTACTGCTTCATCCTCATTTGGGCCTTTTATGGCAATTCTGGCCCCCTATGTGGGACACTGAGTATATGACGTCACCACGATGTGACGTCGATGTGACCACGATGATGGTCAGCCTGGGGGAAGTGGAAAGCCGGCCTCTCAGAAGGGAATGGGGAATTGTTGACCACTGAAAAGAATGCCAAAAGGGGCAAATGAGGCTTGGAAAGTCACAGAGCCTCTTAAAGCCTCCCATACCCTGATGTGGACAGATCTAGTGAGAGTAGGTGTGGACCATGCTCAAATAGATGCTCTGCCCAATACATATGCATTAGCATTATGGAGACAATTGCAAGGTTCATGCCCATGAGAAGATGGGTTTCTGGGAAGAATAAAGTGGGGACTGCAGGCCCCATCCAGGTGCCCTGCACTTGGAGGTCCACTTGCTGCTGACCCCAGCTCAGGGACAGTCCTTGTTCACAGTGGAGTAGGATGAGGGATCTGTTCTCATGAGTGATGGAGCATGAGTGATGAGTGATGGAGGCATGAGTGATGGAGACCACAGCCAGAGCAGGGACCAGAGAGAGGCTGCATGTGGAACCTGTGATCCACAAGTCCTAACCCAAGTGCATGTGCAAACAATGGGCCTGGTGCAGGGGTTCTGTGTGTCACATTGGTGGCTATGAAAGCTGACCCTCAAGGTGTAAGCAGTGAGAGTATCCCTGGGATACCCCCAAAGGAGTATAAAGTGTATGTGTCACCAATCCCAGAGTACATCCCAGGAGTGGATGTGCTACACGGCTCATGACTGCCTTCCACGGCTGGAGACTTCCACCTTGGGGTGCGTGTGGTGAAGGCAATATTGTGGGAATATGCTGAGCACTTACCCATGCAACTGCCAGTCCCTAGGCAAGTGACCAATACAGCAGTATGATTTACAGGTGACCACGAAGAGATTATGGGCACCATAGCGGGACTGGACAAAATGGGTCTTGGGTGTGCTGCCCATGGTCCCTATACTTTGCCCGTGTGGCTGGCGAAGAAGCCTGGTGGCCCTTGGTGCATGATGGTAGCCTGCCATGAATAGGATAGAGTGGTTACCCCCTTGCATGCAGCCTTGCCTTCAGTGGCAGATGTGACTGATCATCTGCTGGTGCTGGTCACCTTGTGTCTTCCCCCTCACTCCATCAAGGTTGGTGTACCCTAACGCCTTGCTGGACTGGGCTTAGTTGTGTTCTGTTGTATTAGTTGTATTGTTACGATTTGTATTATTTCTGTGGGTTTGGGGTATAGTGTTGAATTTCACCAAGTGAAACATGGGAAAAATACTGCATAGATTATGTGGGGGGAAAGGAAAAAACTCTGTTAGGGATTTTCATGCCCTTCCGCCATTAACCTCTATGACCAGCACCTGTGGTATTGCACCCTTTCCATGATTGTATATACCTGTGTCCAATGGGTATGTGCAGCCATAAGTGGACACACCTGGGCCTGGGAAGGAGGGGATAAATAGGTGGTATCACTCTGTGGGGTGATGGAAGTGAGGGAACTCAAATGGCTGTTTCCCTGTTGGCTGTTTCCCTCATTCACTATCAGAAGTCCTGTGATGATGATGCTAAGGGCTCTGACATTGTTCTTTAAGCTGCTAGAACCAGTATCAAACACACTCGGATTGGGATGGCTGCAAAATGACTATCTTGTTGAACTTCTTTCAGGTGAGCACTTAGATGGGGATTCTTTATCGGTCACGTCCTGTGGGAATGAGAAGAGGGGCAAGCTAGGCCAGCAGGAGAAGCCAGGCAAGGGTAAGGCCACTCCATAGAAGTCTCTGGACCAGAACTAGTGCCCCCATTAGGTGCCCAGGGTGGGGAGGAGGAACCTCCCAGACATCTAGACAAGGCTGCTGTGTTGGCCAAGAGCAATTCTCTAGAAAGGGGTTACTCTGAGCCTTTAGTTAGATGAGCTTGATAAAGGGAGTCTGGAGGGAGGGCCACCTACAACATTCACTACATTTCTCCCATTTGCTAAGTTGCCCTTTGTGCTAGGCGTGGTTTTTGAGTCTGTCCCAGACGTTTGGATAAGGGAGGGCGGAAGGGACAGTTGGGCCCCTGTTGTCAACCTAGGGGGCACCACAAATGAAGGTAGCAACAGGAGAATTTTCATTTTGATTTTGCACTGAATTGCTCTCTTTCAAATTCATGAACATACCTGGCTTCACAACGTGTTTACTCACACCTGGGTAAATTTTAGCCCATCGCTTTGCCTCAGCTCAATTTGTCCTCACCTGACCTCTGCATGGATCCTTGTGCTGCTTTTATGCTGTCTGCACCCACAGTCCCATTCCCCAACCTCTGCTTGGTCTTGAGGCAGCTGGGGTTGGGGGGAGGCCTAGGAGACACTGAGGGGAAGCCACAAGTTGATTGAGGGGTCTTTGGGAGCCAGGAGGGCTGAGTTCAGAGAAGTATTGCCTGGTCTGAAAGAGGAGGCTGTAGAGCAAAGGGATTAGCTGGGAGAGGTGGTGGCTCATCTAGAAGTTCAGTTCTAGTTGCCCAGCACAACTGTAGTGCACCCTTTGGTTCCCATGAGATTCCTGGAGTTTCTTGGGAGAAAGGAAAAAAAAGAACTACCTCTGGCCTCTCCCTGATACTCTCTCCCTCTTTGCTTAGACTGTACAACCCTGATTTTATTTGGAGGGTGGGGAGGAAACATGCTCAAGGAAGCAGATTCAGCAGCTGACACCCAAAAACAAAACATGATTGGTCTAGGCCAAGGAAAGTAATTCTGTCTACCTTACTAGTAATCTAGTGATCTGTTCAAAGCGGGCTTGTTATCCAGTTCTGGCTGATTAACTGCAGAAGACAGGTTACAGGGCTAGGGAGCTTTTGTGAATGATTCTGTTGCCTGAAGCAAGGAGATAGGGAGTGAGGGTGCATCTTCATCCTGGCTTGAATGCAGCCAAGTAACTATGGAAGCCAACCAATGATCTTGAGACAGCAAACCAAAGGATGAAGTCAGCCATCCACAGGCTAGGGAGGTGGAGAGATAGTCTGAGTCCTCAGTGACATCATTGAGTCACATCACTGAACTCCTGATACCATCAGGACTACCTACAACCACTTATTTGCCATACAATTAAATGTCTTTGTTACTTAGGTCTCTGAGAGTATGTGTGTGTTTATGTTTGCAATTTCTTGTCTGTCTAGATCCACTTTAGATGACTTCTCCATGCTCCTCTTGACCTCAGAAGCTTCCTTTTTTATTTTTAAATATTTTATTTTATTTTTGGATTGCTTACAATGTAAGATTGTTGATCCCCATGGAAGTTCCCCCCTCCCCTACTACCCCCCACCCCTCTGGTCACTCTGTTTCCTTTTTTATTGCTATTTGTCCATGTTTGGCCCTTTGATCTTTTTCTTTCCTAGACTCAGAAGCTTTCTGATTGTGTCTGATCAATAGGAAGCTCTGGCAAAAGACTGGAAAGAAAGAACAGTGATTCTGGGTTATTTATTCCCCGGATTCTACCTGCAAAGTCACCTTGAGCTGGCTGAAGATCACTGTCCCTCTCAAGGTAACCCATTCTCCATGGTTCCCTTTTCTGGGTTCAGGTAACTAAGGTAACAGCTTTCTTTCCACATTCCCTTGAGTTTTGGGATGGGGCAGCTACATTTCTGTCAATCCTTTACTTCCTTTGTGGTATCCCTATATCTCATTCATACTTTCGTGATGAATATCTTTGTAATAAGTCCCAGATAAGCCTAGATTATCCTAACTTGAGATACCACTTATTTCTGTAAGTACTACTTACTTGAGCAACACATTGTTCTTGTAGTCACAGACTTCTTAATTATATGACCCTTTATTCTTGCGCTAACTTCAGAGGGTCGGTCTCATAACCAGCAGAGCCAGGAACTTTCTCTACAGCTGACCCTTCAAATCCACTTGAGCTCCTCCTAGATGACACCTCACAGGTGTTGTGGGAGCGGGGGGGTGTGTGGAGATTCACTTTGGAGTTAGAATTGGATATGAATCCCATCATTGTTGGATTTTAGTTGTGAAACTCATTCTGGCAAGATACATATTTTGTAGTTTCTGAACGACTTGGAGATACTGTTTATAAAGTGCCAATCAAGAAAAACACAGGAATTTAAAAATATATCAGTATATATTTCAATCTATTCATGGGAAGATCTTAAATGTACTGAGAAGTTTTTAAATCGTAGTGTCTGGGATTCAGGAAAAAATTATGAGACACATCGAGAGACAGGACCAGATCACTTAAGTCAAGGGTAAAAAGCAAACAATAGAAATAGACCCACAAGTGATCCAGATAATAAGGTCTTTAAAATAGACATGATTAATATGTTAAGAAAGTAAGAAGAAAAGATAAAAAAACATTTAAAAAAAACTCTTCTATCAGGTAATAGAACCTACAAAAAAAAAAGAATCAAATAGAAATTACAGAACTGAAAAGTAAAATAATTGAAATTAAGAACACAATATATGGGTTTAACATATGTTAAAATATGTTAATATATATGGGTTTAACACCAATTTAAATATAACAGAAAAGAGTCTGTAACAGGGCAGAAGAAGACAGGCAAATGAATGAAGCAAAGCCCAGGCTGTGTGTATATGGGTTACTTTTTGTGTAAAAGATGAGAATAGGAATATATTTGTTTACATAAGAAAGCTTTAGGAGGCAAAATAATGCTTTAGGAGGAAAAATAATGCATCAGAATAGGAGGTGGAGATGTAATTTGGGATAATTATCTCTGTAACCCTTTCTGTATTGGTTTACCTTTTGAGTCATGTGATTTATTGCCTATTTAAAACCAGCAAATAAGTATAACTATTGCTTATTTTTCAATAAGCACTAGTGAGTCCTTTTTAAGGCAGTCTGTTTTGAAAATCCAAACCTACCTTGCATGCAGGGTCGTTGCTAGTGCCTAAGAATAAGGGCCAGTCTGACACAGGGCCAGTCTACTTAAGCTTGCATGTGACAGGTAGAAGGGCTTGCACTTCTGTCTTATATGTTCTGGCTCAATGTGCTCAGGCATTTTTGTTGCTCTCATCTGACATGGTGTCCATGCCCTTACATTTCTGACCACTTCCTTTGGTTAGTGTTTGCCAGTGTATCTCTTACATGGGGCACAATAGATGAACTGGGTTCTTACAACATTACAAATATCACCTCCTTTGATTCAGTGGTCTATTTATTTTAATGTAACTTAAGATGGAGCAGGCTTATATGGTTTTATTTCAAATGGTTGGCAACTGTGTAACTTATGTTCAGGTCTTTTTTTTCACACAAACTCCCATTGAACTTAACACTCCCACTGTCTTCTGAATTTATGCAGATTTTATACACAAGGTTAGTTTTCCCACATCTTTTTCATCTTTTTATATTTCAGCCTGTCAAGGTCTTTCAAAACTGAATTCTGGCAGTCCTCAGTCACTAGCAGTTTGGACATGTACCTTAAACAAGACAGCATGTAGCTAAGTGGTGTGATGAACAAACACAGCAATTATTTTTTATTGTAACTCAGTCTCTTTCAAATTTATTCAGTGGGGGTTATTGTCCCCTAATACAAATGAAAACACTGACAGGCCCATGAATTTTCTGCTCTCTCTCAGGTAAGTGATGGTTGTGCAGTCATTTTTTTTAAAATGACAGCTTTATTGAGATATAATTTACACATCATAAAATTCACCTTTTCTAAGTGCACAATCAATGGTATTTGGTATACTCAAAGAGCTGTACAATCTCCACCATAATCAACTGGAATATTTTTATCACCCCAAAAGAAACCCTGTACCCTTTAGTAGGTATTTTCTATTCTCCTCTCCCCACCCCCTTCTCATCCCTAGGCAACTATTAATCTGCTTTCTGTCTTTATGGATTTACCATCTTTGGACATTTCATATAAATGTAAGGATACACTGTGTTGACTTCTGTGGTTGGTTTCTTTCACTTAATCTAGTGTTTTCAAAGTTCATTCATATTGTAGTAAGGATCAGTAGTTCATCCCTTTTTAAGGTCGAATAATATTCCACTGTGTGGATATACCATAATTTTTATCTGTTTATCCACAATGGACATTTGAGTTGTTTCCATTATGAACAATGATGCTAGGTATATACATATACAGTTTTTGTGTGGACATGTTTTCATTCCTCTTGGGGGTGGAATTTCTAGGTCAAATGGCAAGCCTAACTTTTTGAGGAATTTCTAGATTGTTTTCCACAATAGATATACCATTTTGTGTTTGCACCAGCAGTATGTCAAGTTTCCAACTTCACCATATCCTTACCAACACTTATTATCTATCCTTCTTTTTTATAACTATCCTAGTGATAGTCTACAACATAGAACAAGTTCTCTCCAGAGGAACCTCTTCACCAAATCCTTTCTACCATCTGTCCTCTTTATATGTTCTGACCTGTCTGAAAGTGCTACATAATGGGAAACCAGCTCTTGAGTATTTCTTTGGCCAGTTATGTGCATGAGATCTGACTTGGAGTTGTGTCTCTAGTGTATGCAGTTTACTCCACTGGAAACTCAGTTCACCTGTGCAGTGCCCAACACAGGGTAGGTACTTTTTAATGGTCTGTTCCCTTTGCCAAGTCTCCTCCAGCTGCTGATAAAGACTGAGCAGCATGGAGGACAGCTCTGTGAGTTCACACCACACATCTCAGGAGATAGGGTCTGGCAAAAGACTGCGGAGGCCCTGTCATAGACATATGGCCACATCTCTGGCATTGCCCCCACCTTTCCATTTCACAACAAATGTTCCTGTGGTGGCAAAATCAAATAGAATAGCATCAGGGACTCCTTCTGGTTGTGCTGATAGCTCAGTGTGGGATGTGGAACCCTGAAAAAGCTACTTTTAGTGCTTTGCTGTCATGTTTACAAAATATAGGGGAGGGTTGGATCTGATATACACTCAAAAAAAGCTAAGTTCTAAAATACAATCCTTTATACTAAAAATGAAAAACAAGAATAGATTGGACCCTTTTTTTGGGAGCAGCCAGGCTTATAAGAAAGCCTTGACACAGATACAGAGCTTGTGCATTGTGGGGACAGGGGTGCAGATATGATGCCAAAGGGGGATGGGATGAGCAGAGAGTAGATGTCTGGGGGAGCAATCCTGTGTGGGGCAGCAGGTAGGAGGGTGGTGGATACTAGTAGAAGAAGCTCCTATGACCCTGCAGTCGAGCCACCCTCCTTGCCCTTAAATCCTCCATGTCTCTAGGCATCTGGGGCCCTACCACTGTCCTCTGTGGTAGCCATTATGTCATTCAAAGGCAGGCTGCACATCCAGCTGAGGACTAGTTTGTGCAATATGAAATTGGTTGTCATTTCCTTGACCATTGGTAACACTCAACCCAGTGCTGGCATAGTGTGGGGACCCATGGGAAGTGTGTGTGCATGCACATATGTGTGCGCATGTGTATGTGTATGTTCATTCCCCCCAGATGGTCTAATTCACCACAGATCTCATCCTTTCACCCTTTGGGAGATGCACAAGTGACCCCAGTCCTCCTCTTTTACATCCCTTCTACTCCCCGAAACAATACTCACAGGGCCCCTTGACCTTGACCCTTGATTTTTAGTTGACCCTGGGTCTCATGCCTTCTCGACTTGGGGGCCGTCTTCTGACTGGCCTCCAGGACATAGGTAAGAACTGCACTTCCTTAGATCCCAGTTGGAGTCCGAGATCCTTTGGATTGGGGTCAGCTCCACAGAAGCCCCTCCCTTTCTCACCCATCCCTTAAATGGCACCCATCTCCACACCTCACTGAAAACAAAAGGCCTGAGCCCTATTTCTCTCAGTCCCTTAAACCTCATCCTCCTGGACCCTTAGGACCCTGTGCAATAAAAAACTTACCCATGCACACTCACTTCTATACTCTCACCCCCATTCCTATCCCCACATGTGTGTATTCTAGGTGCAAACACACACATCAACACACATTCACAAAATATACTCACATGTACAAACACATGCACACTCTCACATGCATGCTCACAGTTATGTACACGTACGTCAACACATTCTCACACACACACACACACACACACACACACACGCAGTTTCCTCTGGCTATATTTAGTGGTCACCTCTAGGGGTCTCCTTTCCCAGTCTCTGCCTTTCTGTTCTCAGTTGTGGTCCTGCCCCCAGCTCTCCCAGAGCCACTATGCTTCTCATTTCTCCATTGTGTTTGCACAAGCTCAGCTTTTCAGTCCAAGGCCAGGAACTGGGCAAACTAGGACAGGGGGATAGAAGGCGGTGAAGGGTGGTGTCCCTTGACTCTGATAGCAAAGTAGCCAGGTTTGAGAGTCCTGGCTTCACTCCTTCAAGCTAACTGGAGTCACTTAACTCCCTCACCTCAGTTTCCTTAGTTGTGCAATGAGATCAGTTAGGTGGGAAAGACTCTGGAACAGAATCAGGCTGGGGAGAAGTTGGATAGGGTGGCCTGAGCCTCATGAATACCCAAGGATTTCCAAGGGCCGCCTTTCCAAAACCGTCAGCCTTGTTGACTGAAGCACAGGGAAATGGTCCCTCCCTTGAAAAGATCACGAAGGGCTGTTCTGGACGACAGGGTAGGTGCAGGGCTTGGGTTCCCCTGAGACTCTCCAGGGGCAGGCCTGTCAGGGCTTCCCTTCTGGGCCTGAGACTCTGCTGCCAGTTCCTGGCCCGCCTCCCTGGGGGAGGAGAGAGTGGCAGTGCCAAGTCTATATTCAGCCTTCACCTGTGAGTCCAAAATAGACCATGTGTATTTACCTTCAGCTTGAGAATCAAGACAAACACGGTGACAGCACACAGCACACAGACGGCAGACCAGACTCTCTTTCCAGCTGGTCCCTCTCCAGAACACCCTCCTTTCCCCATGCCTCAGCAGATCAGTACTCTCTCCTCCACCCCTGGTCTGTGAGCTGCTGCAGAGCCCAGGTATTTATTATTACACTTTCCTTTCAGAGCTAAGAAGGCCCTTAGAGGGACCCTGCTCCCTGTCCTTTCCTGGCCTTCTACTCTGCATATGAGGAAACGGAGGCCCACAGAGAGAAAGCAGCAAGCACAAAGTCATAGGGGTTAATTAGTCACACCCAATCTCATCTAGGAAGCCCCAAACCCCCCATTCGGGGATTTTTCTCAGTGTACCACAGCATCTGCCACATTCCTGCTTATTTTTTAAATAGGTGTGGCTTATAGGAGTACTGGGCTAAGAGTCAGAAGTGTATCTAGTCCTGACTCTGCTATAACTGGAGTGACTTCACTTTCAGGGTCTCAGTTTTCTCAGCTCTAAAATGGGCTTTAAAGCTTTCCCTATAGTTGTGGGAAAAGTGTATATTTGAGTACACGTGCATTATAAGTCAGCCAAGGCCCACACCTCAGCTGACCGCTGGTGGAAGGCATGAAAACTATAACATCCTAAATAACACACTTGTTACACCAGTAAGAGTAAGTTTAAATGGTACAAACTGGCTTGTCGACTGGGCTAGGAGGAAGCAGGAGCACTGACACATCGATTCACTGCTTCTGTTGTTGGAGCTTGATGTTTGGGAGCTCAATCCAGCAAGATGTGAAGCTGCTACTGCTGGAGGAGTCACACCCTTCAACCTGGCAGGTTGTTGCACATTTGCAGATAAATCTCAAGGCGATAGCACAAATGGAGAAAAGCAATTTATTCTTTGTTGTTATCTGGAAAGTGAAAAAAAAATTAGAAGAGATCCAAACTGGTCACTAAGTCAGGGGACTTGTATGTGAAAGAAGTGGCTTCCCTGGAACCATTTATTGTTCAGTTTTAGGGGGAAAAATTATCAGTGTACACCACTTCCCATGATAAATATTTCATTTCCTAACCTTCTTTGCAATGAGATGTTACTAGGTGACCAAGTTCTGGCCCATGGGGTTTACCAGAATATTCATATGACATATCATTACAAGGAGGGAGCACTGCCCCTTCCCCCACTCCATGTCTTTTTACTTCTTTCCAGATGGCTGGAATGCAGATGTGATGGTCTGAGTTACAGCAGCCATGTTAAACCATTTGAAGGTCATTAGTTGAGAACGTTCCTCATTATGCAGTCACTTTAATAGCAGAGACATTGATGACATACTTTTTAGAAGCTGTTCTTTCAGGAAAAAAGTTCTGTGTTCCTCCAAACCTTTGTATTTCCAATTAGGTTATAAATTCCTTTAACATGGCCTTTAAGATAAGCCATGTTCCTTCCTTCTTCAGTAGCTCCCAAATGCCTAAAATGATACCAGAAATTATAACCATAATGATGGAGGCACTGCATGTTCAATACTGCACTTACTAATACACTAGGCATGGTGCACTGTACTTGCAAGGAACAATGCATTGAATTCTCAAATACCTTTGTGGTTTGTACTGTTATTATTATATTACCCCCATTTTACAGAAATGGTGAGGCACACTGAGGTTAAGTGACTTGCCCAGGATCATCACTGGGAAGAACCAGAAATGAATCCAGGTGAACCTATGATCCTGCACAAACTCTGGAGGCAGGAATAGCAGTGGGAAAATACAGGCTTCCCATCTCAAAACAGTTAGTACTTGCACAGGAGATCCTCTGTGAGGTCTTTGTGGTAGGTTAAATGATGACCACTAATATCCCATCACCAAATACCCACCATCTAATCCCTAGACCATACAAATATTGCTTTATTTAGCATAAGGGACTTTGAAGACATGATTAAATCAAGGATTTTGCCATAGGGAAGCAATCCTGGATTACTTGTTGGCCCAGTGTAAACACAAAGATCAAATGAACAGGAGGGTCAGAGATGTGATGATGGAAGTGGAGATTGGAGTGATGTGGCCATTAGCCAAAGAAAATGGGCCACCCCTAGAAGCTACAGGAGGCAAGGAATGGCTTTTCCACTGAAACCTCCAGAAGGAAGCAGCCTTACTGACAATTTGATCTTATCCCCATAAGATTCATTGTGGACATTTGACCTCCAGAACTGCAAGAGAATGTGTGTTGTCTTAAACTACTAGAGGGTAGTTAATTTGTTACAGCTGTAATAATAAGAAAACTTCTACAACAAATCCTCGCTTAATATCATGGGTAGGTTCTTGTATCTGCAACATTAAGTGATGACATATAACAAAACCAATTTTACTATAAGCTAAATACGATAAACAAGAATTAAGTTCAATGGCATATTTTAGGTCACAAAATACCCCAAACTTGCAAGTAAAGACCCCAAACTTCTAATATTCAACAGTCACTTCCAGTCATTCATTTATTCATTTTCTGCCTATTCTTGTTCAACATTGCCAGTGACTGGAACCCACTGGGCAGCTCAACATAAGGTGGGACCCAACCCTGGACAGCTGTGTTCATCTCAGGGTGCATCAGACCTGATCCCCACTTCCCCAGCCCCCACTCACTGAGACTGGGACAACTGAGTCATACCAGTGAATGTCACACCTTTGGGATGGAGGGGGCCCAGGCAGGGTGAGGAGAACATGTAAACTACACAAACAGGGACCCTGGCTCAGAATCAATTCCTTTTTCTCAGTGATGTTATAATGATGTCATTGAATGAAGTAACATTATCCAAGAACCTGCTGTTCCTCCATTTACATCTTACCAGACTCAGCAACTCCTACATGCCCTTTTGCTCTGGCCATCCATGTGTCCTTGGGATGGAAGGTGTGTAAAAACTGCCAAAGAAGAAAAGAGTTGCCCATCCCAGTTATATTGGTGTATGACCTGCATGCTTCCTTTGTTCCTGGGATCCTAGGCGAATCCCAGTTCTGTCTTTTTTTACTGTTGCTTTTGTGGTATTCTTTATTAAAACATTTTTTCTTACATTTCTGTAATCCCTGTTTATTGATTCTGTCTTTAGAACAGGAGTCTCCACTCCCAGCCTTCCCTACATGCTGGAATCACCATTCTCCTATACCCAGTATGGGTATAGGTATCGGCCCCCGATGGTCCCCCAGACCCACTGTCCCACAGTGGTCTGTTGTTTCTGCTGGGCCATCAGGAAAAAGGGTGGATGTGTCAGCCGGGAGGACAGTCATAGATAGAGCTGTCAGACACCAGCCAGAGTGTGCACCGGGCTGGAAGCAGGGAGAGGGGAGTAGGTGAGAACAGAGACATGGGTGTAGAGGAGGAACAGGGAACCCAAGTGCACCCAGGACATATCTATTTCCTTCATTCACAACAAGAGCAGCGGTGTGTGCAGCTGAGTACATGGACATCTGGTTTGCCAGGGCAGGTTCAGCTTCTAGCTAGTTCCTTGTCATCCACTATGGCAATAGTCAGGGCTCCATTGGACAATATACAGTCCAAGCTCCTTTCTGTGGTCTCCAAAGCCTGACTTTCTTTGGCCCTGGATCTGCTCAGATCTCTTTCCCACTCCCACCCCATCCCCATCCCCAGAGCTTCAGAGGCTCTGACCTTCAGAGTACTCCACACTCATTACAATCTTAAGCTGCATTTCCTCTAGGGACATGGCCTTCCCCAAGACCCAGAGTTTGCTCCCTACTTTTACTCAGGTCTCTTCAAAATCACCTCCGCAGACCTTCCCTGACCACCCTTTCTAGAATAGTGGGCTGCCATCTCACTCTGTTTTTTTTCTGCAGCATTTATTACAACCTGACACGACACTACAGAGGTGTTTGTTTAATGTCTGGAATATAATGTCACCACAGTCTCAATACTATGCTGCCCAATCCTGTAGCCAGGGCCCTGCTGGTTGTTTTAATCTCTTTTTATTAATTAGAATTAAATAAAACTGAGAGCTCAGCTCCTCATTTGAACCAGCCAAGCTAGCAGTGCTCAGGAGCCAGGGGCTCATGACCCCAGCTGGGCGGGGCAGCTGTAGGATGTTCCCAGAGTCTTAGCTTTGTGTCACAAGGAACACAAAGCAGGTGGAAGGTGTGTGCAAGTTAGGGGATCCGCAAAGCTGCCTCACAAAGCTCTCTGACCATGGGACCTTCCAGTCACCTGTCCGGTGTGTCCCCCCCGACTCCCCTTGCCCCCCCCCACATTGCCACAGATGCCACAGAAGTGCCAATAGACTTTTCACCCCTGGCATCCACCCTACCAATACCCCCCCACACACATACACCCTGTAGATTAGCGGTGCTTTAGTGGGAAGAGCCAGGTAACCATGTGCCCTGGTTGCTGGGGGAGCAGGCCAGGAAACGGGCCCCTTGGACAGCCAGTTTTGTGTCTCTGGGTCTTTGGTCACATGGCTCACTTAGACTTAGGAGTCAGTATGTGACCTTTAAAATGGTGGAAAAGGTTCTGGGACTTCAGGGTGTCTGTGCTGAGGGGAAGCCTGGACTGCCACATTCCTTACCATATGTGACGGGTCCCCTTGGAGAGCCTCTGCTGCCTTCTCTTCCTCTGAGGGTCCCATCCCAGGAAGTAGGATCCCCTGTAGGGGCAGGGGAGCAGAGGCAGCTGGTCTAGAGCCAAGTGAAGGTAGAGGGAGAGTACCAGAAAAGATTCGTCCCCTCCATCCCACTGCCCACAGGAAGCCAGTCCCTACTTGTGCCCCTTGTATTCAGCCTTCCCAGATATTCCCACCACCCGGATCTTTGGGGATGGGGTCCTCTCATTTGACAAGGACTGGGGGAGGTACCTGGCTCCATGTATGTTTCCACAAGTTTCAGGAAACCAGAATAAACTCCCCATCCCCAGGCGCAGGAAGAAGTTGGGGGGCAGGTTAGTGTGGTCCAAGGGAGCACTGCTGGGGGAGCTTCCATCCCCAACCCCCTGAGATACCAAGAGTATATGCAACCCAGTGCTGGACTGTTTTGAGTGGCTTTTTAAAGATCTTTACTAGCTTTAAGGACCAGGTAGCAGGGACACAGAGCCCTTGGGTGGGGCCTGGAGATAGTTACTGCCCCTCCTCCCAAGCTCCCTGAGGAGCACCAGGGCTGGGGCTCGGAGGAGCAGCCCCGCTCAGCATTGCTTTGTTGGTGACTAGAGGAGAAGGTTCATCTTTCACCAGAACCCCCTCCATTTCACACACTAGGGCTTTCTCAGGGGAAGTCTTTGTTTGTTTGTTTGTTTGTTTTGAGACTCGGTCTCACTATTTTTGCCCATGGAACCGCAGGCTCTCATTGCCCGGGGTACCACAGACTCAAGCAATCCCCAACCTCAGCTTCCCAGGTAGCTGGGATTACAGGCACGCACCACCACGCCCAACTATTTTTTTGGATCTAGGTCTCGCTACGGGCCCCAGGCAGGACTTGAACCACAATCCCTAGGCCCGGCCGCTTCATAGGCTGAAGCTTACAGGCACGAGCCACCGTGCCCAGCTCAGGGGGAGTCTTAAGCGACCTCCCCAACTTGCTCTCTCCTCTTCAGTCCCAGGCACCCAGGACAGCAACCGACCAGGTATTTGGGCTTCCTAAGTACAGCTTCATTCATTCTCGGGGTTCCTTGCTCAGCATATCAGAACTGCATGGTCCTGTTGAGAAGCTCCCTGCATTTGAGCCCAGAGGAGAGGGACCTATCCAAGGTATGCAGAGAGCGAGGGCCCAAGCCACCTGCCGGTGGGATGGATTCTGGGGACTGAACCAGCCTGAGGTGTGCTCTTGCTCAAGGGGATGCCTGTGATTCCGTGTGTTTATCGGGTCAGAAACCTGTTCATCCCTGCTCCTTCGGGAGCTGCTGGTCTGACTGAAGTGGGGACCTTCACTCTGGCCCTATTTCCTTTGCTCCCAATTGTCCAAGTGCCTCTCTGGTGAAGTAGAGTCATATGTCTGTTGGCCACCAGCATCCAAGCTCTCAGTCTCAGAATCCTTCCGTGAGTGGGTCGGAACCGAGGCTGCAGAGGTAGAGAGTGACCCCTGACCTTGGTACCTGGGCCTGGGCACATGACCCATGTTGGCCAGAGGATGTTTCTGCCCAAGACTTTAACACTAATGTAACCCCCTCCCCCACTGCCTCCACAGCTGAGGGTTAGTTCCATCACCCAAAACCTCCCCCTACTGTCCCCTTTGCCCAGGGTCTTGACTTGGAGAGAGTGGTTCGGCGAAGTGGGGCCGGTACAAATTGTTTATGACATACTGGTGTCCAGACACCAGGGTGTCCCTGGGAACCAGTGTCCCGAGGTTACAGTGCCCCTCCCACCCACCCCCATCCGCAACCCTTACCCCCCTACCACCCCCCTCCACTGGGCTGTCCCTGGGCCGCTCTGGATCTCCTCTTCTTCCTGTCGACCAGTTTTGCCAGGCTGCTTCTCCATATCATTGCCTCAAGGAGCCTTCTCATGTGTCTTTGCAATAAATTCCTTCCTTACTCAAATTGGACAGAGTTGTTTTTGTTTTTTACAGTTTTCAAAGAGGTCCCTGATGTGCAGGTTGATCTGGGTCTGGGGAGGGGCCCTCTGCAGAGAAATGTGAGGTGGAGAGACCAGGCAGGGTCTTCCTTGGGGGGGGTGGTCCCTTAGTCAGACATTCAGGGGGTGATACCCAAGACGGAGCTACCCTAATCTCCTAGCCCTGCCCCTAGCAGCTCCTTCTCCAGGTCTGAGCCTTGTGTCCCCACATCAAGGCCTGAATGACAGAGACAAAATCAACTACCTTCCCCTCAGCAAAGAAGGGAAAATCTGGGGGAGGGGGTTATTTTCAACTTGGGGCCCCCCTGCAGTCTGGAGCAGGGGTGGTGTGGAGTGGTGGGGGTGGGGTGGCTGCCCAGATCCTCCTTCCTGAGGTTGGTGGGGAAGGTTTCCATGGAAACAGCAGCTCCAGCATCTCCAGAGATTTGGGGGAAAACTGGCTCTAAAAAATCACCATCTTCATTTCTGGGGGCCTGGGAGGGAGAGCAGCATAGCCTGGTAGAGAGGAGAAAGGCTTTGAGGCAAGTGGGTTCTAGTCCTCCAATAAGAACTGGGGTCCCCACTGGTCCCCACCCTACCCCCCTCAGTTTCTGAGCGACTCCTCTCTTGTAAGTCCTTCCTCCCCCCATCCCTCTCTCCTCCTTGCCCTCATCTCCTTTTGTCCCAGAGAGGGGCTGAGCTTTCCTACCTACCGCTTAGTCCTCACACCACCTCCTATGATTTCTTCACCCATTCCCCCTCCACCTTCTCCTGGTGGGACAGAACCCTACCCTTTGTTCTACCCTCTTCTCAGCACCCCGCTTCCCTGGTGGATCAGCTCCCCCTTCTCACACTCTGTGGAAACACTTCCACCCAGACCTTCGCAGGCTGCCCATACAGCCTTGGAGAGAGAAGGCGATATCAGCTCCCGGACTCTTGCTGGGGAGTTAATCAAAGCATCCACAGCTTCTCATGTTCTGTCTCCTCCCTGGGGAAAGTTGGGGAGGAGGGGTCCAATCTGTGTGTGACCCATGGAGGGGCAGCATTGAACATGCCAGGCCCGAGGCATGCACAGACATGAAATCAGTTACAACACTTGCTTTTAAAATGACTTCTGCAGTTTTCCTCCCTGGCTGAGGTCTCCTGTCTCTGCCCAAGAATCTTCCTAAATTCCTGGTGCTGTAGTGGTCTTTGCCAGATGGCTGAGGGGAAGGAACTTTCCCTTTCCTCTTCATATCCAGGTCCCAACCCATATAAACATTCGTTCATTCATTTATCCATTCATTCATTCAATCATCCATCCACCCATTCGTTCACTCAACAATGATTAACTCTGAGTTTATTTTGTACTGTTCTAGGTGCTATAGACACAGACAAGATTTGGGGGGAGGAAAGAGAAAAATCCCAGTCCTTGTGAAACTTGTAGTTTGGAAGAAGGGGTGAGAATGAGGAGAAAGACTGAGAGAGCTAGGCTAATAAGCAAAAACAGATCATAGATCATATGTCAAATGCGATGAGATGCTTGGGGAAAAAAAGCGAGAGAATGTTTGTGCAATGTGAGATAGGTTGCAACTTTCAATAAGGTATTCTTATTGAATCGATTTGGTAATCGACAGAAGGTGAGAGTGAATCATGCAGATTTGTGAGGAATGAGCACTCCAGGCAGGAGGAACAGCACATGCAAAGGCACTGAGGTGGGTATGAGGTGAGAAGTGAGAGGTAGGTATGAAGAGTGTGGTGGGTGGGGAGCAATGCTGGCTTGCCCAACCACTGTAAAGGGTTTTTACTGTGTATTTCAGAATCTTGACCAGGAGTACACATTTGAACATGTGGTGGGACTTCTAAGTTCAGATGAGAGGGACTCAAGGGCAGTCTCAGTCTTCCCATATTCTGATCACTCCAGATGAAGAAGCAGGGGTTTCACCTGTGGTCACATCTGGGCTCAACTCCCCCTCCCCACAGGGAACTGGATGGACTCTGAAAATTCCACATGGAATTGGAACCCAAAGGCTGGGCCTCTCCCATCCCCCATTGGCACCTGAAATGCTGTGATGCTAGGCACTGCAGCAATGTCTGTATAATTACGGTGATGATTTCATAACATGCAGCTTTCCTTTCTCTTATCACCTCCCAGTGCGAAATAAACCGTTCAATAATTAATTGACGAAGATGAACTTGTTGTCCTCAGCTGGGCTGGGAGAGTGGGGGGGGGGGTGGCCACAGCCTCCACAGACAAATGATGTGAGAAGTAATTGCCCTGGGAGAGAAGGCGAGAGGTATTAAGCTCAGATTTGCAAGGTCTCTTCCGAGAGCCCGTGGGCACCAGGCGACGGCAACTGCTGGGATTTACGTTGCTAATTCATCACTAATTAATGTTCCAAATTGGGCCTGACAGGAGCAGAAATAAATGCTGAGGCATCTTCAGAGACAGAGACAAAGGCTGGGGGCACAGAGACACACTGGGCAGAAGATAGAAAGGCTGACTGGATCCTAGGAGTTCTCAAAGTTGTGTTCTCTGGACCTCAGCTTTGCAGTCTACAAAATGGTACTGGGGAAGGTGCTCTGAAGCCCCTTCCAGATCTGGTAATGTTGTCAGTCTTGATAATGAGTCATCTGTGTGTGTGTGTGTGTGTGTACATACACATGCTTCACTGCCACCATTCTAGTCCAGGTCACCATTGTCACTACCTGGATTTTTGCATCTCCATCTCTCTCTCTCTCTCTCTTCTCTTCTCTCTCGCTCCCTTTTAGTCCCTTTTAGTCTGGAAAAGTCTGTTCTCCACACAGCAGTTGGAGAGATCTTCTCAAAGAAACCAGCGCAAGTCACTTGTCTGTGCAAACCCTTTCATCTCAACCAGCACAAAAGCCAAAACTTTAAGATCCAGAAGCCCTATAGCATGTGGCCACTGCTACCTCACCCACTTCAGCTCCCTCTGTTTCCTTGCTGTTTCCAAAACACACCAACCTCTCCTTGGAACTTTTGCATTGACTGTTCTCCTGGTCTGGAAAGTTCTTTAACAAGTCTGCATGGTTTGCTCCTCTTTATTCAGGCGCCTGCTCATCTCCGAGAGGCCCCCTGAACCACTGTTAAAGTGGTCAATCCCCTTCCCTCCCTTGTAGTAGTGTGTCCACCATCTGACCTACCCCTTCTCTCTATTTTGGGTCCACCTCTCTGCTCTGGAATTTCAACTCAGTGAACAAAGATGTTGTCTTTCAATCCCTAGCTCCTGGACCCAGGATGGGTCCCCAGCTAGGTGCTCAGTGAATGTGACTGGAAGAATTCCAGGATTCTGTTTCAGAGACAGGTCGGGAGATGTGAGACAGAGGAAAGACAAGAGATCAGGGTCAGAGCAGGGTGGGAGGCCTGGGAGAGGTCATGTCCAAGGTGCCAAGCTTTGTCCCTTGTTCCCTCAAAAGTGCTGACCAAGGTCAGCAGCCATGTGGGATGAGATTAGTGGCTCACTGGGAACAGGGCACCACTGCCTGAGCCCTAGGATGACTAGGCCCGGGAACCTGAGCCGCTCCCCGGCTGCCAGCAGCTCCTGCTAATGGCACAGAAACATTCTTCCTTGGTGGCTCCTACAGAAGGCACTGCCAGCACATGGGCATTGCTGGCGCCTCCCCCTAGTTTAGGAGAGGATGAGAAACCATCCAATTGCTGCACAATAGGGGCCAGTTAAGTAAAATGGAGTCTGTCAATAGAGTGGAAAATTAGGCAGGCATTTAGCAGGCTGAGATGAGAATTCTGTCGATACTTGGAGCTGCGTATGAAATGTTGTTATGAGACCAGGGAGGCGGCTGCATCCAAGGCCCTGCCTCGTGAACTCACTCTCCTGGCCATGTCTAGGGAACACCTGCTGTGCGCTGGGCACCCTGCTGCCCCCGGGCACTGAGGGCAGATGCCACACCACACAGGCCACACTGGCACACACAGCTGGACCAGGACACACATGCACAGCAGCTGGGGCCTGCAGCACTGTCCACAGGAGACAGGAGAGACTGTCTAGCTCCTAGCCCTGCCTCTTACTGGCTAGAGCCTGGCCAGGCCCCTGAGGCTGCTGGAAGGTTTTTCCCTCCCTCATTGTGCTAAGGGAGTCACCAAGAACATAGTCTGGAGCCTGAGTAAGACCATGTCTTCATTTACTACTAAGTACTGTCACAAGGTAGTCCAGGGGTTAAAATCACAGACTCTGGCATTAGCCAGCACATGTCTACATCTGGGCTCTACAGTTTCACCACCCTCGGTTTCCCTAGCATAGATGAGGGAGAGAATGCCCAGCTTGTAATACCCTAGGAGGCTCTAACTCCTGCCTGAGGAGAGCCTGGCGTCCCTTGAGACTGTGAGTATGTTAGGGTCCAGGGGTTTCCAACCAAGCACATTCATAGGACTCTTAATGAGAGAGGGGTACATTTTTTAAAAACCCGTGTCCTTGGGCAATTTCACTGCTGTTCGAACATCCTGGAGTGTGGTCACATAAGCCACCAGGCGCGGCCTACCATGTGCCATGGTTGTGTGGCAGAACCCACTGGGACCACTGTCTTATGTATGACGCAAACCAAAATGCTACTGGGCACAGGTGACTGTAGTGCAAACTTGGGGCCTTCAACAGCAGAAATGGTCTTCCGCAGTTCTGGGAACTCGATATCAAGGCACCAGCTGGGCTGGTTGGTTCGGAGGGGCTGTGAGGGAGTATCTGTCGTAGGTTTCTCTCCTAGCTCCCGGGGCTTTGCTAGCAAACTCTGGTGTTCATTATAGATGGTATTTGCATAGCATCTTTCCCTCTGTGCGTGTCTTTTTCTCTTCATAGGAAATCTTTTAAATGCACTGGTCATATTAGGTCAGTGTCTCTCTCTACTCCAATGTTACTTGATCTTAACTAATTATATTTACAATGACTTTTTCCAAATAAGGTGACATTCTAAAGTTCTGGGCATTATAATATCAAGATATGAATCAAGGGGAGGGCATAACGCAACCCATAGAACAGAGTGTTAGAGTGGTTACTGACATGGAAGGGGGTGCACACTCCCCTGGGAGAGCCTGGAGGTACTCCAAAGAGGCAGTGTCTGGTTGTGGGTGGGAGTAGGAAGAATGAAGGTATGGGGAGATTGGAAAACTGGTCTAGGCTGAGAGCATATCTCAAAATACAGCTATCAGAGTTTCAGTAATGTAGGGCTGTTATAAATGGATGGAAAAGTGACTTTAATGCAAAAAGTTTTATTTGGGCAGTTGAAATGCCAGGCATACATTTGAGTAGCTTTGAAAGAAGTTGTACATGATCTTATAGTGACCTGGAGAGTATGAGAGATAGGAGATGGTTAGGAAAGAAGGGAGGGCTGGGATAGATTGGACTTGATGGTCACATCAGAGAAGTGAAGGATTCTAACTAGGAGGGACTATTTCTTTCCCTCACCCCCCACTGCATGCATGTTGTTCCTGCAATCCCCTCCCTTTCCTCCAGTCCCCAGACAAAGCAAGCATCTTAGCACCCACATGCCCGGTATAAACTGGGATAACCCTGCCTCTGTCATGCCACCTGGGTTATCTTGGGCAAGCAACTACCCACCCTGCCCTGCCCCCCCCCCATCTGCCCCAGCTACAGAGTGTCAGATTGTCATGCCACCCCAGAGGGACATGGGAAAATTCTCTATGACCATCTACAAAAAAATTGCCTTCTCACTTGGCAGTTATTGCACACCAGCTGCGTACATAAGCCTTTGTTTTGTCCTTTGAAAATATATTGACCCAAATTACAAATATTGATCTGTCAATTTTCTAACTAGGAATTTATCTTACAAACAGTCATGGATCAGGTTACCTGGAAATAGTCTCTGAGGCATGACTGAGGCAGAGGTTTGTACATGAGAGGTTTCCTGGGGGCTGTTCTTGGGAATAACCCCTGCAAGGGAATCAGAGAAGCCAGATGGGCAGAGGTGGGATTTGAACTGCCATACTGATCCCATGGGAGCTGTGGGATGGATGGCCCTGTGAAATATCCCAAATTGAGGCGAGGTTATAGACTACTAGTTAGTGGGTGTTCATGCCCAGTGAGGGGGCATAGCTATAGGTAAAGATCAGCAGAGGGCAGTGTCTGAGGAGGTTTTTTAGCTATGAGCTGTTTAGCAAATAATGCTCCAGGCAGCACCAATGTAATAGCCCTAAAGGAGTTTGAGCAACACATCATAATATTCAGTCCACTTGCCTACATGAGAAGTGATAGGTGTACAGGCTACTCATTGCAGTAGTTAACAAAAGATTTGACATAGTCAGTAGGTATCTAGTTGAATAAATGATGTTACATGCACACAATGAATCCTATGTGGTCATAAAGAAAGCAGAGGCTATTAGATTATTGATGTATAGCATCCCCAAGTTGCAGTCCTGTGTGAAGTGACAAAAGTAACACATAGAACAGTAAAAAGAGTAAATTAGCTCAGGAACAAGACAAAGGTGCTCAGTGTCAACACTTCCATTTAACTTAATACTAGAAGTTTTGACCAAAACTATGAGACAAAGAAGGAATAAAGGGAATCTAAGTCAGAAAAGAAGAAACTAAACTATCACTATTTACAGGTAATATTACATATAGACACTCCCCAAAACTCCATGAAACAACTATTAGAAACAAATGAATACACCACTAGCAGATGACTGGATCAAGAATACGTGTTATACTAGAGAGGAAGAATCCAGTCTCCTGCGCCCCGCAGCCAGCCATGGTGGCTGGTCGCAACACCCGGCAGACGCTGGTGGTTCCCGCCCTAGGTCTGGGGGCTGGGGTAGCACTAGGGCTCACCTCAGTGAGGCTGCAGCTGGTAAGTCCGCGGGCTAGGTGCGCAGGGGTCTCGGCTCCCACAACCCATGGCCAGCCATGGAGGCTGGCCGCAACACTCAGTGGATAGGAAAGGGGGTGTTGACCCCTGGGTAAGCCCGCCAAAGCCTGGAGAGCCTGGGAGGAGGCATGGGTGGGGTATTAGCCCCATCCACGAGCGGATGGTTGCTGCACGGGGCAGTCATCTGCAGCCCACATCAGGGGGGCATGCCTCCCCCAGCCCCAACCCAGGGGGTGCTTGGGAGGGCACATGCCCAGTCATCTGGGCCCCGCCCCCAGCAGGGAGGAGCCACCGTGGGGGCAGGGCAGGGACTTGAGCCCACCCACCAGAAAGCAGCCTAAGCAGGCTCCTTGCCTGCTCCAGGTCCCAGACTATGGGAGCTCCCTTGCTAGCAGGGAGCAAAGGTGGCCACGACCCCTGGGTAAGCCCCCCAAACCTAGAGAGCCCGGGAGAGGGGATGGGTGGGGTTTAGCACCATCTACCAGCGGATGGTTGCTGCATGGGGCAGCCATCTGCAGTCCCATTGACCAGGGCATGTTTCCCCCATCCCCCACCCCAGGGCGGACTTGGGAGGGTGCCTGCCCAGCCATCTGGGCCCCGATCCCACGCAGGGGGGTACTGGTACTTGGGTGGGGGGGTAGGAAATGCCCCTTCCATTTCACTCTCACCCCAGCTAATCTTCAGGAGAAAGAAGAACATACATAATACAAACTCCATCATAGAATGGGCGAGGGACCAGGTAAAAATTCAGCCCACAAGCCTGAGCTGGACAAAGCTGGACAATCGAGAGAGAACCATTGCATGCGAGACAGTAAAAACAACTATGGAAACACGATGTCATGAGGTGCAACCACGAGTTCCCTGGGTCTAGAAGATCCAAGACTTCACTTCGAAAATGCCTGTTAGGAGACCAAGGTGCCCCTCCCTGCACTACGAGAGAGAAGAGAAGAGAGTCAAGAACTGGAGGCATCAGCCCCACAGCAGGGCTGCAAAGTGAGACAGAGGACCTGATCTACAATGGCCACTCACAGATGCTTGTATCCGCAGAGAAACTTCTTCACCAATACTGACAGGGAGTGAAAACCCCTAAATCTCACAACAGAACCAGCAGAAAAACAACAGAGATGGGATTGGAGAAGTTAGCCTCCAAGAAGAGAGCATGGACAGACTACAAATAGATATAGACTGGCCGCCCAATGCAATCTTAAGACTGAAAACCTACCAACAAGGCTCACCTGGTTCCAACAACACAGTCCCTCACCCAGTGAAAGGACACTGCCACAGGAAAGAAAGAGACTAATGGACTTAGCACAGACTAGTAAACAACAAAGAATGGGGTTTGAGAGAATGGAGGAGGCACCAGAGGGAGGAGGGAGGGGGAGGTAGCCCAAGAACCATTTACTGAGGTTGTGTTCTAAAGAATAAAAATTAATTAATTAAAAAAAAGAATATATGTTATATACACACATGGAGTATTATATAGCCATAAGAAATGATGAGATGCAGCCATTTTCAATAAAATGGGGAGAATTGTGTACACTAAAGTAAGTCAGAATGATAAAAAAATTGAATATTTATATCATAGACAATTTAATAGCATAAAACCTTTGTAAGTACCAGCAGATATCAACACACACCCTAAGGACTCTGAGGTTAAGACAGAAGGTGAAAGAAAAAGGCAAGGTACAAGGTGACACAAGGAATGGTAATGGAGAAAAATATCTTAAAGATATCCTAAAGATAAAGATATTAGTAAAAGTAAATAAATCATGAATATTTATAGTAAAATGGGAGATAAGAATATTATGTAAACATAATTTTGTGCAGCATATTTCTCTGAGTCTATGAAGGGAGAGAGGCCTGCTCTGAAGCTTTTGACCAAGAACAGCTCTTGATAACTATGTGACCTTGGGCAAGTCTTGAGGGTCATTGATTCTCAGTTATCTCAGAATGCCAAGCTGCGTGAAACACAGCATGCTTGGGAGTTTGGGATAGGGATTAGCACAGGAGATTGGGATGGCAATTCAAGGGTGACAGGATGGTGGGAAAACCTCAGGGTATACGAGATAGAAAAATATATATAATCAATTAAAAAAGTTAAAAATAGGAAAACAGCATGCTTGGTGCACAGGGATAGGGATAGATGTTAAAAAGATGGTGTTGAGTTGCGGGGGTGGGAGGGGGCGGGAAGAAACAGGTCCATAGCACAATAGCATTTATGGAAAGTAGAAACAGGTTCTCAGGCAAACCAACACTACATATTTAGCAAGGATAGATATACATATTCAAGGATAGCTCTCAAGTGCCTGAGAATGCGTGCTGGTATCAGAGGGAGAATGAGAGCCTGGGCATGGAGATGAAGGAGAGGAGAGAAAATGGAGCGAGAAGGGGTCTCACATGGACCAGTGAAAGCACACCATCAGCAGAAGGATGGTCTCCCCTTGTCTTGTTCTCTGAGTTTCCTTTCCTAAAACATGACCACTTTACAGGGATGTAAACCTGCGGACTGTTTGAACTCAGAATGGACATTCCAGGTGATCTTTTGAAAATCATGAGTATTTTGTTATCTTGCTCCTCATCCTTTTGGACAGCAAGTAAGCATGCCAATGAATTATGTGTGAGCATCAGCCCCAAGAAAACAGCAATGACCACAGATGGTGAGTGGGGGTAGGGAGTTGGGGGGCATAGTTTATCCCAGTCCTGTCTGCTTCCAAAACCGTGACTCTTCGCCATACTGCAAATGCCCTTTGACTGGTGAAAATCCTGAAAGTGAGACTCTGGTTGACAGTGTCTCTGATGGCTCCTGGTGACCAAGCCTGGATTTTTTAGGGTGCTTTGACCCGGTAAGAGAGATTGAAGCTTGTCATCTGCAAGAAACTGACATTAGAAGGAGGCGTGAGATGAGCTCTGTCTTTTCTGACTTCTTTTAGGATTTTCTTCTTCTCTTGATGTTCTGCACGTGAATTTCCCTCTGGGACCAAGACCTCAGTTGGCTCTGCCTTGACTCTGAACCACAAACATCAGCCATGTGATCTTAAAAAGGCCAGGCCTGGATGCCTGCCTCACTGTTACTCCTGGAGATCTGAGCAGCCCAGTTTCCTCTGTTCCAGGAGTGCAGGTCCTCATCCAGGAGGATTGGCACAGGAGATTGGGATGGCAATTCAAGGGTGACAGGGTGGTGGGAAAACCTCAGGGTGTACAACAAGATAGAAAAAAAAATATATATATATTCAATAAAAAAAGTTAAAAATAGTAAAACAGCATGCTTGGTGCACAGGGGTAGGAATAGATGTTAAAAAGATGGTGTTGAGTTGCGGGGGTAGGAGGGGGCGGGAAGAAACAGGTTCAAAAAGCAAAAGACAAGACCAGTGGGCCAAGCATCAACCAATGACTTGAAGCAAGAGAGGAGTTGGAATGACCAGAGCAGGGAAGGGGGGGGAGGGGGCGAGAAGGAACGGGGTGCTGGTTTAGGGGTGCATTATTGAGGGGAGAACCATAACTAAGGGGAACAATAGTTATACAAAGATGACTGATGTTGTATGGGGCAAAAAAAGACCAGACCTTTTAAAGTTAGCCTGCATTTAATTGTGTTTTCTGTCTCTATCAAAACACATTTTTTAATCACAACAGAAAATTTACAGGCATTATTGTCTCAAATTTTTCATCTTCCCATTTTCCGCTCTCCTTCTGGGACCCCATTTAGTCTTCTAGAATTTAACCCCCTCTCATGGTTCATTTCTTTGACTTGGGCTGCCATCAAAGTGTGGGCTTCGGCTCTAGTCTCCACTACACTGATTCTTTATTCCATTGTCCAACTCTGGCTTCCCACCCCTGGTGTTTGTTCTGAGATCTCTTAAGTCTTTTTAAAAAATCCATCCTGTTATTTTTTTCAGACTTGTGTTGCATGATTGTCTTTACTGTTCTATTTTTACTTTTAAAAATATTTTATGCATAATTGTTTCATAAGTGGCGTCGAATTATCCTAGCATCTGAACTCCTTGGAATTCACATCTCTTGCTTAGTTTCTGCTGACTGTCACTCATGGTGGTTCATTTTCTGAAGTGTTTGATGAACTTTGATCAGGAGATTTTGTTTTTCCTTAAACCTAATCATGTGAATCTTGAGGGACTAAGTTGTAATGTTGTGGCTGATGAGAACCCTGGTTGCCTGAGTCCCTGCTTGGAGCAGGGTGGTGGGTCAGTTTCCCTGCTTTCCCTGCAGTTATTTTACTATTGAGCTGTACCAGTTTGTGCCCTGAGGGCAGCCTTGCAGATTCTCCCCACCGTTCTCAAACCCCAGTTGTTAAGTATGGCTCATCTCAGTGTTCTAGAGGGAGAGGGCACTTTTGAGCATCTAGTCCATCCTGTTCCTGCATATACTCTGTCTAAATGAGGCTCCAGGGGTTCATAGCAGGGCAGCTATGGGAGTGGGAGCAGGAAAGCAGAGCAGGCATGATGAGGTGAGGTGGAGATGTTAAATGTGCAGAGTCCCAGATATCCTCTCCCTGCAGGGAGTTTGGCCTAGTAAATTGGTGAGGGAACCATGAATCAGCATGTTAATCCCTCTGCCTCTCATTCTGGCCTATAACAATCCAAGAAGGCTTCATGGAGGAAGCCAACTTTTGATCACAATCTGAACAGCTCAAAGGAGGCAGAGACAAGGATAAGATAGACAAAGATAATAGACAACCTTGTTTGTCCAGAGTGTAGAGTCTGTCAGTAAGGCTGGGATTGTGGGGAGTGTCTTCACCTCCCAGGTGTTGGAGGGTCCCATATCTCAGACCTAGGATTTTGGGCTTTTGTCTAGCCAATCTTAGAAGTCATTGAAAGCTCTTGGGAAGAAGGAGGATGTGTTGACAGGTACAAAGCAGGATTTTAGGAAACTAAATCAGGCAGCAGGGAGCTGGATGAATTGTATTCCTACAGTTACCCACTTACTATGGAGAATAATTAACCAAATCATGCTGTTATTTTAATAGAGTTGTGTTTTTTTAGAAAGGGAACAGTGACTAGCTAATGCTCAGTGTTCTGGGCTGTCAGTTCCTGGGGCCTGGAGGAGGCAGTTGAACAGGCAGATTGGCATGACTTCCATAGGCCCTATCATCTACCTGTCAGGGCTTTATGAGTTTCATGGGTATGGGGCCCAGTGGGTCCTAACTGGCTTCCTGAAGGTGAGCCTTGGCTATTAAGTGGAATTCATGCACTAAAGCCTGTGTTCTTGCCTTTGACTCTGCAACCCCAGGCTACAGGCAGCTATCATATCACCCCGATGGGGGACCCAGGATGCTGACACCACAGTAAGGCACGTGATCATAATTAAGCTGAAGCAACAGTCCATCTGCTTATGTGATGATTTACGGCTGTTTTCATTGAGCATTGCGTTTAACCCCACTACATTCCCAGGTGGTGCACTTGCTTTCCTCTGAGGTGGATAAGACACAGAGAGGTTCACTGACCTGCCGGAGCAAACAAGAGGCAGAGCTAGGATTTTAACAACCCCCACCCCCACCCTATGGCAGTCAGAGTTCTGGCCTCTGCGCTACTAATTCTACTGATCGTGGAGGGAGTGGCAGGGACATCTCCACTTCTCCCTTAGAGTGTTGCTGCTGAGGGCAGCAGTGATGAGGGGAGTGGGGAGTTCTGTTTTTCCCCGAACACTTGGGCAGGGGTTCTTGCTGGGTCCTGTTCATTTTCCAGGTCAGAGCTTCCTCCAAGAAAAGAAGCTGAAAGGTGACTTGGGCCTCCCCCTGCTGCCATGCTGGATGGTATCTAAACTCAAGGGAATGGGGGAGGGAGACTACTCTACCTGCACCAGACTCCATCCAGTCTAGCATCTTCATTTCTCCTGGGCTGGAAGTCCTTCCTGCTCTCTGCCTCTGGTTCTGTCAGCTCAGTCTGGTCCTAGCAGAAGCACGTGAGCTGTTTCTCTCAGACCACAATTATCTCCAAAGACCAGAGGTCTAGAATAGAGAGCTTTCATATTGTAGCAGTCGCACATTTTCAGTTCCTACGTTGTGCAGAACTGGCCATCAACCGAACTGGAGTGGGGGGTGCAGGGGTTTAGACTCTGGAGGCCTGACAGCAGGGGCTGTGGGTCCTCCCTCAGACCTCCTTAAACCAGTGACCTCCTGTGATCAGGGATAGCTCATTCTCTAAGATTGGGAGCTCCCTGAGGACAGGCATTGCAACACGCCCCTCAGACTGAGGACTTCCCAGCAGTCTCTCCTCCATCCAGTGCACAGAGGCTGGTGGATTCTGAATTCATTTGGAGCAGAGAACTCTCCAGGCATTGTCCTTTAGCCTGGGCCTGGCCTTCTTTCTTTTCTCCCTGTTGAAGCATCTACACTATGTCAGGGCAGCTGGGTGGGAGACTGCCCCTCCTGGACAAGGGGGCTGCTGAGTGGTCTAAGTGCGGAGGTGTGGGTGAGTGTTTGAGGCCCTCCCTCTTTTTTTATTTGAGACTAGGTCTCACTATTTTTGCATGTGGAACCACAAGCTCACATTGCCTGGGGTACCATGAACCCAAGCAATCCCCAGCCTCAGCTTCCCAGGTAGCTGGGATTAACAGGCGTGCGCCACCATGCCCAGCTATTTTTTTGGAACTAGGTCCTGCTACATTGCCCTGAGGGGGACTTGAACCGTGATCCCTGGTCCCCACTGTGGCTTCCTAGGCTGCCACTTACAGGCACGTGCCACCATGCCCGGCCTTGAGGCCCTTCCTCTTACCTGCAGCTGGTGAGCAGAGACTGGAACAGGACAGCAGCTGGGGAGAGGCCTCTAGGCTATTTCATCCCCTCCCTGCTCCAGGCCAGTATATGGTGTCTTGCTTTTGGAGACACTTGCCTCTCCCATTCTGGTGGTGGGAAAGGGCTCCCTTTTCTAGACCCACCCTCAGTAAGCGCTAGTCTGCATCCTCAGCTCTGCCCTCCAGGCTCCCAGCATTTCTTCCCTGGTGCAGCAGCTGGGGAGGAGTGATGCTGTCTGCACCCTGCGGGGGCAGAGGGAAGCAGCAAAGCAGATCTGTATTCTGATTCTCTGGGTGTCTTTGACTCCATCTGTGGCTCCTTGAAGTGGCAGGTTAGAACTTTGCTCTTCGGTTTGCTTCAGCTGCCTTGTCTGTGCTGGTTTGAAATGTGGAACCTCAGACTTCACTCAGACTCATTGGTTCAGAATCTGCATTTTAACAAGGTCCCAGGTGATTCATGTGCACAGTCAAACAGGCACAACCTTGGATGCCATGGTTTCTAGGTCTCTCCCAACAATACTAACAGAAGTTTCTGGAAGTTGGCTTAGATTTCTGTATGGCCTCAGATAATTAAGATAATTGTCATTTTGGGTAAGGTAGGACCTTACATTGGGAAGAAGCAGCAGTGCGAGCCCAGGGTAGGGCTAGCAATAGGGAGATTCCCTCAAACCATAAAATGTCAGAGGTATAAAATTCCCTCAAACCATAAAACATCTGCCATGGTGTATTGACTCCCCAACTCCCACAGTTCCCTCCTTCCCGCATCACTTGCTGCCTCTCTCTGAGGCCAATTTCCCAACCACCCAGTCCTGAGCCATCTCCCACAGTAGCCAAGGCAAAGAAGGGCCCTTCTGAGTAGTACAAGAAGACTCAAGTGGTCAATGACCCAAATGACCAGAAAAGCTGTCATCGTCCCCCAACTCCCACAGGCCAGTTCAGAGCACCCCAGCCTCCTTGTAGCAATAGGAGGGGTGTGTGCATGTGTATTTGTAAGTAGGTAGATGGTGGATCATGGCCTCCTAGGGCAAAGGTCATGCACCTAACCCCCCCCATGAGGTCTATGTGTATCATTTGCCAACAACTGCAGCCTGTCCCCAAACCATCAAGCGACTCTGTGTCACCTTACCCTCAGTTCACTCCAGGAGACTAGGCTCCAGGAAACATCTATGGGATCAGACATTCATTTCTGTTCCCTTTGAGGAGACCTAGACTCCCAGATATCACCTTTGTCACTCCTCCCACCCCCAGTTGTTTGCTTGTCCTTTCTAGGGACCCAGTGGGGTCAGAGGTCTGTGCAGTGAGAAAGGTGCCCTAGCAGGTGCCTACTATAAGATACATATCTCCCAGGAGCAGAGGGATGGGTGGGTGGGGCCCACCCCTTCCAGGTCCTCATGAACCCCCCCCATTTCCCTCACCAGCCTCTACAATAATCACATATTGAGCTCCTACTTTTGCACCCAACCCAGCATTAGTCACTTCAGACATACAAGATGGGGTTGCAGCCATTCTGGAGATAGGATAGACTGAAGGAGAAAACTAAGAGGATAGAAGACAATCTAAATAAGTGTTATGGTGCATATATACAGTATGATACACCAGTGATCCAGTTTTCTGTTGCTGTGTGATAAACCATCCCAAAACTTAGTGACTTAGATAACAGCCTTCAGTTATCTCCCCCAGCTATCTGCAACTTGGGTAGGACTCAGTAACCAAGTGCTTTTTGTGGCACCAATTGGTCAGCTAATTGGTCATTCAAGTCAGACAATCACTAAAAGTAACTCCCTCATCTGGCTGGTAAGTCAGTGTTGACTGGAGTCTCAGCTAAGGCTGTGGACCTGTGACCTCTGCTCTCTCCACATGAGTGTCTTCATGACTGTATGGGTTTCCTCACAGTATGGCAGTTGGTTCCAGCATCCCAAGAGGACAAGAAGGAATCTTCATGACTAATCACAGAGTATTTAATGGTCAACGCAGTGACAAAGGTTGGTCCAAGTTTAGAAGGAAGACTCAGACTACACTTATTGATGGGGAAGTGGCCAGGTTCTAGGTGAACTTGTGAGATGGAGGTTACTCTTGTAGCCATCTTTAGAAAATGTAATCGTAATGGCAGTACCTTGCAATTTTTAAAAGATTTTTAATATATATTATCAAGAGAGAAAATGCCAGTTATGATAAATGTATTAAAGATGAATAATTTGAATAGTTTCCCCTCTGCTTTTATTTACTTTGTTTTTCCCCTCTAAAGCAATACCTATTTTTTTCATTTGCAATAGGCATACATTATTTTCTTAATTAAAAATAAACATAAAATGTTTCTTTGTTAAAAAACAAAATTAACAACACAAAGGTGCAATTAGGCGGTAGATGATGTGACTCAATGAAGGGTCCTCAACAGAAGGAAGCAGGTTTCTTTCTTGAAGACTTTGATATCCTGATATGAACCAGGAATGTACAAGGGAGGATTAGGGACAAACATTTCCTCCCTTATTTGACCAAGAAAGAGTATGAGCAGTGTGTATGTGCGTGTGAGGACATACATGCACGTGTATTGCTGTTTGTGTACTGCTGTGTGGACAAGTGTACAAGTGTGTGTGTCTGTTTGTATGGGGTGTGTATGTGTTGTGAGTGTGCATGCGTTGTAGTCTCTCAGGAGACCAAAGCTTTCAAGAACTTCTTCTATATCATTACACCAAGAGTCATAAAACTTTTTCTGTAAAGGGACAGTTAAAAAATACTGTAGGCTTTGGAGACCATACCATCTCTGCTAGAACTATTCAACTAACTCTGTTGGAAGTATTCAACTCTGCCTTTGTAGCGTAAAAGCAGCATAGATAATACATAAAATGAACAGTATGACTCTTATATTAGTTTCAAGGACTGCCCTAACAAAATACCACACATCTTGTAGTCTGACACTATGAAATGGTATTTCTCACAGTTAAGGAGGCTAAAAGTCTAAAGTCATGGCTCCAGGGAAGATTCCTTCCTGCCTTTTCCAGCCCCAGCATTCCTTGGCTGGTGGCAATCTTTCTCAGTCTTCACATGAGAAGTGTCTGTGTCTCTCCATATCTCTATCCAAGTCTCTCCTCTTCCTAGAAGAACGTCAGTCATAGTTGATTGAGGGCCTGTCATAATACAGCATGACCTCATCTTGACTCATTACATTTGCATAAACCCTACTTCCAAATAAGATCACATGCTGAGGTTCCCAAGGGGACATGAATTTTGAGGAGAAGACTATTCAAACCAGTATATTTATGTTCCAATAAAATTTTAGTTACAAAAACAGATGGTGGACTGGATCTGGTCCATGGCCATAATTGGCCATAATTTAACCTAAGTTGTTGGATATAGAGATGTTTATAGTACTTTAATGTCTGTGGGTTTTATAGGGACATTTCCTCCTTTGTTGTTAATTTTGGACATTTGTGTCATTCCTCTCTTTTTATCCAGGTAGGTTTATCAATCTTTTCAAATCTTCAGATTTTAATTTAATTGATTCTTCTTGATTAAAATATTTTCTGTTTCAATTTCATTGATTTCCAGTCTGGTCTTTATTATTTATTCTTATTTATTTTGAGTTTATTTTACATTATTTTTCTAGTTTTTTTTTTTTTTTTTTTTTTTTTTTTTTTTTTTTTTTTTTTTTTTTTTTTTTTTTTTTTTTTTTTTTTTTTTTTTTTTTTTTTTTTTTTTTTTTTTTTTTTTTTTTTTTTTTTTTTTTTTTGAGACTGGGTCTTGCTATTTTTGCCTGTGGAACTGCAGGCTCTCGTTGCCCGGGGTACCACAGACTCAATCAATCCCCAGCCTCAGCTTCCCAGGTAGCTGAGATTACAGGCGCACGCCACCACACCCAGCTATTGTTTTGGAACTAGGTCTTGCTACGGGCCCCAGGCGGGACTCGAACCACGATCCATAGGCTGAAGCTTACAAGCACAAACCACTGTGCCCGGCATTATTTTTCTAGTTTCTTAAGGAAGAAGCTTGGATTCTTGACTTGAGACTATTCTTCTTTAAATACACATTTAACATTATAAAATTTCCTTTAAGCTTTGCTTTAACTGCATACCAGTTAAATAGTCACCCAGTTCAGAATATTTTCTTTTGAAGACTCCCTCTTTGATCCATGAATCAACTACAAGTATGTTCTTTAATTTCAAAATTTTGGAGATTTATGAATTATTTTTCAGTTTAATTCACTATTTTTTCAGTTTAATTCACTATAATTAGATAACATGCCTTGAATTCAGTTCTTTAAATTTGTTGACACAAATATTCAACTTGGTATTGTTCCACAGATCCCTAAGTTCTGTTTATCATTTAAAAATTTCTTTTCCAACTTACTTTGAAACAAATGACAAAGGAGACACTGCATTCCAAAATGTCTGGGATGCGGCAAAAGCATATCTAAGAGGAAGGTTCATAGCAATACAGGCCCATATCAAAAAGCAAGAAAATAACCAAAAAACCAACCTAATCTACCAATTTGAAAAATTAGAGAAAGAGCAACAAAAAAACCCAAAATCCAGCAGAAGA
>PVHY01008268.1:0-62629 GCA_004024945.1 Uropsilus gracilis
AAGAAATCATTCTAGCAGAAACGAGCCAGATGGAAAGGGACAGAAACCAAATGGTTTCACTAATATATGGTCAACCAAATGAAACTGCACAAGAGGAGAATGGGGACCAGCTGGAGCGGGTGGGAGGGGGAGGTGGTGGGTGACCCCCAGGGATTGAAATGATGTGAAATATAGATAAATAAATTAAAAAAAAAAAAACAGGGGTTCTTGCCCCCCCCCCAAAAAAAACCCTTTAAATAGAAACACCTGTGCATGCACTTGCAATTAGTTTTTAAATGTCATAGGTGAAGTAAGTTATGGTACATGCAGGTTGTGGAGTACTACACTGCAATGGAAAAGGGCAAATTGTATCTGTATGTACACACAGAGGTGGAAAAATGGGGCAAGCTCTAGAATATGAACAGAGCAGTTCCTCTCTCCACTAAAAAAAAAAATCACTTATGTGTAAAGGCTTGAAAAAATATCTCAGAGACACACACATGCGCACACACACAAATAAACAGCAAAATTTAAAAGTTACGTAATTCTCTTTGGCCTGACTTTTCCAGGACTTTGCAAGTGGCTGAACTGAGGAGAGGTGGCTCCTTCTGGCCAACATGAGGACTTCCTGCCCAGCTTTTCTTTTTCAAAGAAAGAGGCTGTGATGGGGAGGATGGTTGCTCTGGCATTACTCATTACAAGTGAACAGGTAGTCTCACTCTCACCCCTGCCACCATGGCAGGCCTGACACACAGTAACACAGCATCGCTGGGAGCTGTCAGCTGAAATAGAGCTATCAGCTGAAAGCCATTTGGGGAGCTGTCTGGCCCTACTGGGCTCGAGGTTTTCCTTTACTCATTGATCATGATGTACGGCTTTGGCCAACACACACACAGGAGAGAAATTGTTGACATGTGGGACCCAAGTACAGAAAATCTTTCATTCCCCCCCACCCCCGTCTGTTCACCAAATAAGTTTTTGTTTATTTAAAGACTACAGAGGATTTGGCTGTTAAGAACCAAATGCCTTTGGAGTGGAGTTACAACATAATTTATCATTTCCTCTGTTTATTAAAAAATCCTGCATCTTTGAGCAGCACATTTGCAGTGAGTGGGGGATTTCGGCCACTCACGAGATGGCTGCAGAGCCCTCGCCATGTGGCTTGCCCCCCAAAAGGCTCCTTGATGGCTGTTTCTCTCCCTGTTACCCCTGCCTGACTTCTGATAATGTAATGGCTACTCAGGGCTGGCCAGCGGGGTCTGAGGACAAGTGAGTGGGCAGAAGACTATTGGCTCTGACATCTTTGAACAGCCCTGCTGTTGTGCAGGGTGCCCCATCAGGGTCAGAAGAGGGGGAAGTGCACCCCCAGCTTCCTCTGGTAGGGAGAGAATCAGGTGGCAGGCACAGCTGAATGCTGCTTTGAAGGAACACAACCAGGACCCAGGGGTCCAGCTGAAAGGCAGACCAGAACCGGAGTGAACTAACCTTCCCCCCAGGACAAAAAAACATGGGCCAGGGCGCTGGGCACCCCTTAAAGGCAGGGTTCCCCGTTACCCATTTTGTGTTCCTAGCATGCAGCACAGAGGCTGGCCCACAGCTGGTGCTAAGAGTTTATGGAAGCTGGGTCGTGAGGGGTGGAGAACACGCTTCAGGGCTGCCCGCATCTGCACCCGTCTGCCCCTGCCAGCTGCGTGATCTGGGCTGAGACATGCTCTCGCAGCAGCCTGCCCTCCCTGCGAGGCTGACAATGGACGACGAGAGCAACTGAACTCACCAGCTTCGCTGCCTTGGGCAGGAGCCTGGTGTTGTCAAGTCTCCATTTTCCTCCTCATAAAGGGGAAACCATGCAAGTCTCAGGCATTCACTGTGAGGTTTAAAACTCCTGCCTAGAATTCTATCTCACTCACAGCAGAGACAGGGTGAACAGATGAATGAGGACGTGAGCAACTCAACAGAAGAAAACATTTAAGGCCGGGCATGGTGGCGCATACCTGTAGGTGGCAGTCTAGGAAGCCATGGTTGGGGCCAGGGATCACGGTTTGAGTCCTGCTGGGGGCACCTAGCAAGACTTAGTCCCCCCCCCAAAAAAAATAGCTGGATGTGGTGGCGCACACCTGTAATCCCAGCTAGCTGGGAAGCTGAGGCTGGGGATTGTTTGAGTCTGTGGTACCCCGGGCAACGTAAGCCTGTGGTTCCACGGGCAAAAATAGCGAGACTTAGTCTTCAAAAAAAAAAAAAATGAAAAAGAAAACATTATTGGGGGGAAGAAAGACTCACCTCACCCAGTACCCAGAGGCCACACAGACCCCAAGGCTGCGGGTGCCCTGGGGGGGGGAGGAGGAGGGTACTGTGCCAGCAGGGCGAGCTGAGGCCACGGACAAGGTTGGAAGAGGGCAGGAGGCAAGTGTCAGGACTGGGAGGGACGGCGAAATGGCCAGTGCTTGTCAAGCAGCTACTACGTGCGATTCACTGACCTCCTCTGAGTGCCAAGTTCTGAGGAACCGAAGATGTAGCCCTGGTTATCAAAGAGAACAATTAAGGTTCCGATGAAAACAGCAGACAGTGCGAGGAGAGGCGGGTTGGGAGGAAAAGGAGGACTTCCTGGAGGAAGCGCGATAGGGGCTGGGGCCGAAGGATGAGCAGAGCAGGGGTGGGGGGGGTGGGGGGGAGAAGGAGCATGTATGACCTGACTCAGGCACAGGGGTTGTTCTGGGCTCTGATACAGACGGGCCCTCGGAGGACAGGCACTCAGTCCGACTCCCTGCCCTTCTTGACGGCTGCGATTCCCGATTTATTCAGAGCTGCTGTCTGGGGGACTGGACCCCCGGCAAAGGTTCACAACAGAGTCCAGGAGGGGACAAGGCCTGAGCAATTGTCTGAAAAGAAGGTTCCTGCAATGAGGAGCAGGTGCTGCAAAGCCTGCCCAGTCTCCTGGCTCCTTGGCAAGATCACAGTTGAGGCAAATGCCCTCAGGAAGGCCCTTGGTCAGCAGCAGAGAGCCTCTGAGTGTGACCCATGCCAGCAGGCCCAGAGCAAGAGGGAGGCACAGGAGGTAGGGGAGGGCAAGTCCGCGTGTCCCAGCGGAAGGCTGGGCCGCACTGATGGAGCACTGTGCCGTGACAGTCTTCTGTGTGGACAGAGAAGAGGGCTGACAATTCGCCGCACATGGCTCTGGTGTCTGGGTGGACTTTCACCCCAGGAGCTCCTTGGTCTTCACAGCCAGATGCCGATCCAGCTCCGCGGCCATGTTGTCGGCCATTTGGCTGATCTGCAGAAACAAAGAATGGGAGAGCCTGGTAGTGGGGCTGGAAAAGGGCAGGGGACAAATATTCCAGAACAATGTGGAATTTACCATTATGGTGACAGGAGCTCCTGATAACTGGTCCCAGCACTGTACTAGGAACTTTCTACACATACTCTGGCTGATCCTAACCACTACCCCATGAGCGAGATGTTGCAGTTCTCATTGCACAGAGGAGAAACCGAGGCTATTAGAGGACACAGTTAGAGAGTGGCACTGATGAAATGTAATCCCAAGTGGTCTGATTCCACAGCCCCAAATTCTGAACTGTTATCACAGACCACAGAGAAGCCAGCCTGATCTGGCCTTTCAAGGACAGAGAATTTCTCATAGCTCAGGAATCTCTGCTACAGAAAGCCTACCGACTAGCTGAGAAGAAAATTAAGATGTCAATAATTAGACAGGCGAAAAAATATATATCTTGAAAAAAAGATGAAGTATATAGCTGGTTAACACACAGAAAATTCAAGAGACACCGAAGATACGCAAACTGAAACAAGACATAATTCAGCTATTGCAGTTAACAAAAATTTGACTTTGTGGCTTTTAATTATAATATTCACTGCCAGAGAGCTATGGGGAAGTGGATAGGCTCACATATCACCCATAGGAATTCAAACTGAGGCAAATGTTCCTACTATTTTTTAAGCCCCAAACCCCTCAACTAGGAAATTATAACCACACGAATGGAATCTGAAAAGACTTGCTTAGGTTCTATATGCAAAGATATTTATCTGAGCTTTATCTTTAATAAAGAAAAATCTGAAAAATCTGAAGCGATAGAATGGGAAAAAAGCTAAATTCAACGGACCATTAAAAAAGATGATTTCTGAGAGAGTATAAATACAGGTAACATTCCAGCTTATATTTCTGAAATGCTGAATGTCTGAAGGTTTTATCACAACCATGGCATGTTTTTATAATCAGAAAAAAAATAAATATTTCAAGATATCATTTATAATATCATGGAAACAAGACAAAGCAAGACACAAGATGGTGTTCACGTCATAGAAATGCTTTCAACTGTTAAGAATATGCTTATTTTTAAAGCTGGGTGGATGCATGTCAAAATATTAATAGTGATTATCTTTCAGTGACAGGGGGCTGGGTGATGTATTATTCATGCCGGTAGCTTCCATACTCAGCCTAAGATCGAGCACATAGCTGGTGTTCAGGAAATAGTTACTAAATGAATAAATATTAACATTTTCTGTGTTTTTCTCTACTTTCCAAGGGGCCTACAATAAGTAAATTCTCCCTCTAAGAATAAACAAACAAACAATACAATTTAGAGTTGATGCCACCCCCCTATGTCTAAAAGGGAGGAAGGCGGACAGCAAGCTCTGAAGGGGCGGTGAGGTGCCCAGGCTCTGGGTGTTCCGCAGCTGCCTGACACCCCGTGAGCAGACCACTGGCCCTGGCCAGGAGCTGAGTACTGCATGTACTCGAAAGGGCAGAATCTCAGCGAGATTGGCTGCAACGGGTCCGAGGCAGGAGACAGCCAGGTTCTCACCATAGTAACAGCTGCACATTTTTCTGCAGGGAAAGCAAAGCTCTCAGCTTCCAGCACATGGGAAAGTGGGTTCAGAGTGGTGGTATGGTCCCCCTCACTCACCACCCCGAATCCTGAGAGGGCTCTCTCTGCCCCCTCTTCAGAAGGTGCTGACATGGGGTGTGACTCAGGTACGCCAGCATCAGCAGGCTGGCAGCCCTGGACAGCCAGGAAGGAAGGCTGTCAGCCTCCGATGGAAAAGGGGCACAGGAACAGTGGTTGGGGTGGGGGAAAGAGTACCAAGGGTGACAACACTAGACACAGACCCTGGTTAAGTGGGATGTCCAGTGGGGTGACAGTGTACAAGCCAGTTCCCTGCTATGGGTCCCAGCTTCCTCATCTAGCAAATGGGAGAGCAGATTCCTTCCTGAGACAGTACCTGCAAGGGTTAAACAAAGTTATGAATATGCAAGTGTTTTTAAACTGGTTATTTGCTATGCAAATAGTGCTTGCGTTACTCTGATTTTTTTTACTATCACTTCCTGACTTCTTTTCAAATTAATCAATTAATGAAAATATTTACTAACCCGCTACCGTACCACAGGCACTAAGTGCCCTTGGGACAGTTTGCCTGCAAGTTCACCCTTTTGATCATCATCAAACGTCTTCAAACGATGATTAACAACAATGACAAGATGCCGATCCAGCTCCCACTGTTTATTCCATGGGGTTTAGAAACATCACACACTCTTTTTTCACATCATCTTCAAAACCTATGAGTGGTGAGATACCACCTTGTTCCCCTGGAGCATACTATGGGCACAAATTATTCACTGGATAGTTGCAGCATAGTTCACACCACACAGAAATGTTCTGTCCTGTGTGACTTCATTCAAATCCAACAACCTCACATTGCCTCCGCCAGGTAGGCAGGACGGGTACCATCCACATTCTATCGAGTAAACCTGGTTAAAGCATGTGAGTCAACCTGCCTGAGACCCCATGGCCAGCAGGGAGTGACCTAATCAAGCGACGTCCTGAAGGCTGCTGTGGCACTGCCACTGCCCTTGGGGAGACCTGGCTGAGCCCCTCCTCGTTCAGACCAGTTGTATTAGGGTAGTTCGGCCAATCCCAGCTCCATCTTCAGAATCACAGGGCCGGGATACAGGAGTTGTCTGGACATGGACAGCCAACGACTGCAGTAATCACACCTGCCCCACACGCACCTGCTATGCGTGTGACCCTCCTACCAACCCTGTGAGCGAGGCACCACTGCTTCCGCTGTGGAGACGAAGGACAGAGGCTCAGAAAGGTTGAGGTCATCTGCTGACCTTAACTGCTGAGACAGGAAAGGGCTGGGAGTTGAATCCAGGTCCGTGACTCCAAAGTAATACAAAGTCTCTTGCATTACAATAAACTCATAAAGATGAAGACATCACAGTTGTCAACACTGTCGTCATCATCACCTTTGCTTTCACATGTTCAAGTAAATAAGAAGCAGAGACAGAGACAGGGACTGCTGGCCCTGGAGCACACCCGGACAGGCTGGGGGAGCACCTCTTCTCAAGCCTTGGCTCAAAACACCCCGACCCAGCCCCCGTTCACAGGGGCTGCTCCCAACCACTGGGCCTCTGGCCAGCCTGGTCAGGCTGTGGGGAGCCCTTCCCTCCCTCAGCCCTGCTCGCGCCCGCCTCACCGCAGAGCAGCTCTGTTTCTCAGAAAGGCAGCAGTGAAAGGATCTTGGCGGGATTTACTGGTGGTTTCTGCCAAGTGCTTTAATGTTCAACAGGCCCATTTATAGCAAACACTAGCAAAGGTGAAACAGCAGGCTGGCAGATGTCACAGTTCTTGGTGGGAAGCCCCTGGCCTCAGTGCAAGGCCCCTGGGTGGGAAGACCCTGCGCTGAGGTTGAAAAGCAGGAGGGAGGAGGCTAGGGGGTCAGATGCAGGAATAGGGCCACAATGATATCCCTTCATTCCTGCGCACCAAAGATGCTTTTTACAACACAATTTCCAAATATGGTCTTCAAGGAATTTTGGAAAAAGAAAAGAAATTCCACAAAGAATAAAGTTGAAATTGTTCATATTTCCACCACCTGGAATGACCATTAACCTTTGAAGTGGATAAGCTGCGAATCTTCTTATATACAGCGAATGTGTCAGTACAAACAGGAAATTATAACACTGTTATGTAATCTATGTGACTTTAAAAACTGTACCAAGTCCATAAAATAGCTTTATAACTGTCTCTATATAAAGGTTTCGCAAATTGATATAAAACAATTAAAACTCCCACTGTCTGAAACGTAGACAGTTTCCAAATTGCTACTATCATACCTAGCACTTCTAAAGGTCAGACCCTTAAAAAAAAAAATCAAAAAATAGAAGTAAGACTCTTGACAATTTGATTGGGGCAAATTCCTAAGTTACTCAAACAGAAATGTATGGATTTTTTTATATATAGTAATTTTATCCTGTGGATAGTTTATACAGAGTTATAGGATCTGACTGTATACTTTATCTTCTCTGGATATGGAAGTAAAAGCAATACTTCTAAGATAAGTAACATTTTAAGTTCATAGTAAAAACACTAGTTTCAAATGACAGGGATTAGAGAAGACACATGGGAAAAAAAAATTCCACAAAGTCTGAGTGATTCAGGCAGTACAAATTGTGAACTTCGAAAATATGCACACCTTTGTGTCCCAACCCTACACGTGGGATGCAATCCCAGGGAATTCATCACAACAAAGATCTGTGTGCACAGGTATTCACTACAATCATCCTTATAATAAGAAATAATTTGAACAAACTAAGTGTCCAGCCAAAGGGCTTATGAAAGTGAATCACAGTAAAAGCACCAGAGCTATTCTGCAGCTATCAGAAATGACAAAGATTTTTTAAGACCCAAGAAAATATGAAGTGAAAATTGAGAGCTGAACGCAACACTGTATGTAGACTACAAGCACCCAAACCTGGTGAAAATGCTGTGGTTTTAGAAGAGGCAGGGGAGGAGAAACAATCCAAGGTGTTAAAAGCACCTAACTATGCAATGTGGGAAGATAGAACAAAATTTCTCCCTTTTTTTTTTTTTTTTTTTTTGAGACTAGGTCTCGCTATTTTTGCCTGTGGAACCGCAGGCTCTCTTTGCCCAGGGTATCACAGACTCAAGCAATCCCCAGCCTCAGCTTCCCAGGTAGCTGGGATGACAGGCGCACACCACCACGCCCAGCTATTTTTTTTGGAACTAGGTCTCACTACGGGCCCCAGGTGGGACTCGAACCGCGATCCCTAGCCCCGGCTGCTTCATAGGCTGAAGCTTACAAGCATAAGCCACCATGCCCGGCTATTTTTATGACGTCTTTTAACCTCTCTACATTACAAGATAAACAAGTACAAAGCTGGGCGTGGTGGCGCGCACCTATTGTCCAAGTGCTAGGAGGCAAGAGGCCTGGGATGGCTTGAATTTGCGGGTTTGAGACTACCCTGGGCAACATAGTGAGACCCGGTCTCGAAAAAAGCAGCTGGGCACCATGGTGGGCGCCTGTAATCCCAGTTACCTGAGAGGCAGAGACTGGGAATCACTTGAGTCCGCAGTACCCTGGGCAATGTGAGTGCAGTACCCTGGGCAACATAGGGAGACCTAGTCTCAAAAAAAAAAAAGGTACAATTTTGAAAATCTATAAAACAACAATAGCCCCTGACTTGTTTTATTTAAAATATAAAACCAGGGAATGCACCAGGAAGAGACAAAAAATTAAACAAACAAACAAAAAAAATGTATACCCAAAACTCCCGATCTGTGCCTTCTGTGAGGAAAAAGAACAGAATGAAGTATACACAAGTATGTCCTCTGAATATTTTCTTATTCAAACTTTCAACCATATGACAGGAAATGAAGTTGTTAACAAGTGTAGTAAAGACAAATACTTAAAGGACAATATGTTGCTATAAGATCACTGATTGCACTGGGTGTATTATACTTTTAGGATAAATAGACCTGTTTCTTAAAACGTTACATATGTGCCAGGAACGGTGGCACATGCCTGTAAGCTTCAGCCTATGAAGCGGCTGGGGATAGGGATCAGGGTTCGAGTCCTGCTCAGGGCAACACAACGAGACCTAGTCCCAAAAAATAGCTGCGTGTGGTGGCACGTGCCTATAATCCCAGCTACCTGGGAAGCTGAGGCTGGGACCGCTTGAGTCTGTAGCACCCCAGGCAAACCACGTGAGTCTGTGGTTCCACAGGCAAAAATAGCGAGACCTGGTCTCAAACAAACAAAAAATGTTACATATGTGCTTACAGAGAGAACTTGAAGGTCTGCACATTAATAATGGTCGTGTCTGGGTGACGAGATTTCAATTATTCTCTCAATTTTTTCAAACTTCACACCACACAGGATTAGCTCCGTATCAGGGGAAAAAAGAACTTTTCATTTTGGAAAACACTAATAATCAACAGTGGGCAGCACCAAGGGAAACACTGACCTGAAGAGAAAGGAGAAGTGCCAGCTGTTTCTGAGGGAGGGCTCCAGCACAGGCTCCACAAGGTCACTGAGAGCACTGGATACTGGTCACCCGGCATCTCCAGGAGCTTGGACTGATGCCCAAGGCAGGTGCCCACACCTGCTGAGTGCCTGGCAGGCCCCTGGGCCCGCAGGTCATGAAGGGAAGGCCAAGAGTGGACTGCAGAGCTGCAAGCCCTGGAGATGGGCAGGGAGCTGGCCCGGCTAGGCCCAGGACCCCGAAAGAAAAGGTCTGCTGAGTATCCAAGACTGCCTCGGCTGATGCAGGGAAAGAGCACAATAAGGCCAGGAAGGGAGTTGAGAGTCCAGAAGCCAGAAACCCCCAAGGCGCTGCTAGCACAGGGACACGCCTTCAAGGCGGAATTACAGGGCATTTGTACTAAAGAAACAAGCCGCTTCTCCAAGGTCACAGGGTCACAGGACGGGAGAGTGCAGAACCACCTCTTTCCACGCAGGAACGTTCTGCAGGGCCATCTGGAGAGCGTCTTTGAAACACATGTTCCCAGGCAGGGCTGCTGAGCCAGAAATTGAGGAGCAAGGCCCAAAAACCCACCTAAGGTACAGCTCCCATGGGTGACTGGGCTGTCCTATCTGTATTTTCAAAAGCTCCTCAAGTGAGTAGGAAGCTAGGGGTCATAGATCATTGTCCCACAGATACCAGGCTCCCTTCTCAAGCTTCCTTGCCCCAGCTACTCAGGCTTGGCCCATATGACTGACCTGGCCAATGGGGGGTGACAGAAGCAGGTGCTGAGAAGTTCCTTCTGCCGTGGGCAGGAGAAGACGCCCTGGGAAGTGTGCTGACTCCAGAGACTCGAGAGACTCGCACCCCAGCCAAGCCCACTAAGGCTGACTGAGAAAAGTTCCAGCTGATCCACAGAAGAACAAATGCCCCTTGTTTTAGGTCACGTGACACAGTGTTACTGCAGCCACAGAGGACTGATAAAGATGCACACCCAACTGGGAACCTCCGGACCAGCTGAAGCGCAGACACAACCTGGGATAGGAGGCCTTCTGTGAATTGGCCCCTGTTCACTTCTCAGTCTCACCCCAGGTTCAAGTCACAGTGAACTCGCTAAGTGGTGTTCTGCCACCTCAGCACACCCCTGCAGCCCCACCCTTCCTGCTGTCTCTCACGTTGTCTTCTAGGGGCTTAAGACTTGCTCCCAAGGCCAGGCATGGTGGCACATGCCTGTAAGTAGCAGTCCAGGAAGCCGGGGCCAGGGATTGTGGTTCGAGCCCTGCCGGGGGCACGTAGTGAGACCTAGTCCACAAAAAATAGCTGGGCGTGGTGGCACGCACCTATAATTCCAGCTACCTGGGAAGCTGAGGCTGGGGGATTGCTTGAGTCTACAGTACTCCGGGCAATGTGAGCCCGCAGTTCCACGGGCAAAAATAGCAAGACCTAGTCTCAAAATAAAAAAAATAAAAAAAGACTTGCTCCCTTGCTGCTACTTGGCCCACCAAGGACACGAAGTCCTCACTTGACAGCACTCAGACCGCCACCCACCTGCAGGGAGATGGAAAGCTGCCTGCGCTTGGGTTCCATTTCTGTAATCTACCAACTGAGCGACTCAGGTGTTATTTAGTTTCACTACCTCAGTCACCTCACTGCCTACCTCCCTGGAACAGGCACTTTGTAAGCTGGCCCTCAAACAACCATTATTCTTAATGATGAGGGTAAATGAGATGATGTAAACCATCCCGTGCAGGGACAGGAGCATAAGACCAAGACCATCTCCTCCTCCTCTGTATCCCAGCACAGGGCTGGGCAAAGAATCAGGCTCTGCCAATGCCAGTGACATCAGTGAAAGAAACCGGGGTGTCCTAACTTTGCTCCCTCCAGACAGAAACAAGGGAAACAAGAGGGTCGGTGATGGAAGCGCCATGTCTGTTGGCAACAGTACCTGCTTCTCTACGAGCCTAATGGTGTCCTCCGAGACCTTGTCCTTTGATTTTTTCACCTTATTCATTGCGTTGGTCCGAACCTTCCGTAATGACTCCTTGGCCTTGTTGGTATTCTGTTTGGCCAGTTTCACCAGCATTTCCCTGTGTTCCCTGGTTACTCTGCAAAAGACAAAAGACCATGCAACAAAATCATTCAGCAGGATCACTGCTGGATACGAGCTGAGCAAGACTCTGTCCATGCCTGCCCAGCAGTTGGTACCCGCACTCTTGGGTGGCGGACCATCTTCACATTCCTGACATGAGCTGAGGGGATACTTGGGGTCAGATGAAGTTCCTGGTGACTCACTGAGGAGTCACGAAGAATGTTACTTAAAGCACGAGCGCAGGAGTCTAGGTAGGCATGTCGTCCGCTCCTGGCCATGTCACTTACTGAGTGCCAAAGTGATTTCTTCTCAGAGTTCCTGTCTGCACAGTGGGGCTTGTCAGCACCTGTGTTATGAGGCAGTGTGAGGACTACCGGAGGTGACATATATAAACTGTTTCACAATGACCCTGGCAGATTTCAAGTGCTCAATAATAGGAAGCAATTATTAGCTATCACTGCACCCCTTTCTCTCCCACTAAAGAAAAAAAGCATTGCAAATGAGGGATGATGCTATGGAAATAGCATCTCCTCTAAATCACCCAAAACAAAAAAAGTAGCAACCTTCAGCATCTTAATTATTATACAGCAAATTAGTTGAGTCTCTTCAGAAAGAACAATACAAAACACAGGCCCAGCATCAGAAGTACTGCATCAGCTAACTTCCAGGAAGAACCCGAGTGCCCGGCATGTTTGTACGTGTTTAATAAACGTCAGTTCTATTCACTACTCGCATCCTCGTCATAACACAATGGTCAAGATAACTGAGGGCTACTATATAGCACTGGGATAGGAGTTTCACAAGCTGACCCTCACAGCTATTACTCCTAATTCAGATTTAATCCTCACAACAACCCAGCAAAGCAGCTTGGCATGTCTGAAGGTCTTTCTTTCTTTGTCACATACACAGAGTGCACACTGCCTCTTAAAACCAGGGCTGGGCACTGTTGTACAATGATGAAGATGATGGAGTTGGTCCTGCTCTTAGGAAGCTGGGGAGAGAGGAATAGACAGGTACTTACAATGGAATGTAAGAAGTGCTATGGGGCAGGGAGCAGGGAAAGTACAAGGGGCCATCAGCACAAAAACTCTGCTGACTTACTAAGAACTGTCTGAGTCTGGCGAGGGGGCTGGAAGGAAAGACCTTCCTGAAGAAATCAAATCTAAGTGTGGTGTCATTGCGTCTGCTCACTAGTATCCTAATTTTTGTTTCTTCTGGGAGGAATGCACTTCCCATCCCCTCTCAAGTTCAAAGTCACTGTCTAACTTGCTTTGGCAGTGAAGTGTGAGCACAAATGATGATGCGGCTGCAGGACAGAAGCTGCAAGAGCAGTGCATGCTCCACCACTTCATTTCCACCACCATTTCCAGCTCAGGCTAAGATGAGCTTCTACAGTGTGAAGCCCAGAGCAACTGTGATGAATGGTCCCCATTACACAGCAGGGGCAAGGAAACTTCTGTTAACTGAAGCCATGGAGGTTTGGGGTTGCTTGTTACAGCAGCAACCCTGTAACTGATCCTGACCACACTGGGGTTTTGAAGAACAGGATGGCCAGGGAGGCATGTCTGAGAGGAAGGAAGACTTGACATCATGTTTCATTCAAGAAACCTACAGGAATCTACATAACAACAAAGGGTATGAATAGAAAACTGACAGGAAAGCCCTATCAGTGATGAAGAAAATGAGGGCCAAGGAAGTCTGGTTTCTATTTCACATGAAATCTAACCTAAGCCAGTGGCCTCAGGATCACAAGACCCCTCTGTCCCTAAGACCCTGAAATGGACCTCACTGGCGTGTGGTTTCTCACCTCAAAAGGAAACTCAGAGTTCTGGGTTTAAGTTTCCCACAAAACAGGGACAGGCGGATGTCAGAAAATCTCACGCTATCTACCTGATACGTATTTCCTTGATAGGATGATAAAAAGATGAAAAGAACTTTGAGGAATAAATAAGCTCTGCAGACAAAGCAAATAGCACGGCTTTATTACACCTAAATTCTCCGGGATTCAGTTATGTGAGAGCATTCTCAAAAATAAAAGTGGTGTTGATCTGAAGCAGTGAGCCCTCTGTGCCCAATGGGCACTTCACATTCCTGACCTCACCGAGCCTCACAACTCTCCAAACTACACCCCCACTGGTCCCATTTTCCAAGGAGGAAACAGGTGCAGAGACATGGAGGGACCTGCCCATAGGCTTGAGTGATGGAACTGGAATTCACACCCAGAGCTTCCCAGTCTGTGCTCTTTCCACACTCCACGTCGCCCACCTCCTGTCCTCTCGCCCAGATGAATCCTGCTGCTGCCATTCCCACTGCTTCCAGGCAGAAAGCTTTTCAAAGTCAGTAATCTGAATCTTGGGACTGAAAAGGACAAAACCACCATGTCAGGAGTTTAGGGATTTGGATCAGATCTTGTTACTTTTATGGTTTTTAATTCATTGAACAAAAATCATGCTGACATGTTTAGGTCTCTTTTTTGTCCTGCCAAAGCATATGTCAGTGTAAGGAAGGAACAGGAAAATTAAAACTTGATCCACTGATTCAGAAAACCTAATCCTGCTGAAATACTAGGAGAGGCAGAAAATAAGTGAATTTAAGTCTGTAAGGAACTCCTTAAACTTCTCTAACAAGTATTTCAACCTTACATTTCATATGTAATTGGAAATAGGTATCCTACTGCTATACCATCTTTAATAAAATAAAAAACTTGCTTCAACTGCCATTTCACTAAGCTGTTGCATTTGTAGTTCATGTGGAAGAGGGGGAAAACACACACATTTTCTTTTTTTTTTTTTTTTTGAGACTAGGTCTCCCTATTTTTGCCTGTGGAACCGCAGGCTCACTTTGCCCAGGGTACCACAGATTCAAGCAATCCCCAGCCTCAGCTTCCCAGGCAGCTGGGATTATAGGAACGTGCCACCATGCCCAGCTATTTTTTTGGGACTAGGTCTCACTATGTTGCCCCGGGCAGAACTCGAACTACAATCCCCGGTCCCCACTGCGGCTTCCTAGGCTTACAGGTACATGCCACCAAGCCTGGCAACACACACATTTTCAAAAACATAAATCAGGACTCAAAAAGTAGGCTGTATAAAGAAAACAAAAGCATAATATATGCAGTGTGGTCTTAAGAAAGTGTATTTATTAACGTAAATGTGACACCCCTCAGTCATCAACACCAGTTTCCATGCATAATAGCGTAGTGACTATTAATGCTGACCAAAATATCTCAGAGGTGAGGACATGGAGAGGCCAGTAAGTGTGGAGGGGGAAGCAGGGAAGGGGAGGGTGCTGGGCACAGGAAAGGCTGAAAGGAAGAAAGGACACTGTAGCTGGCTCAGGTGCCAAGCTAAAATGTATCTAAAATACACGGTCAGAAGCAGCTAGAGCAAACGAAAGGCCCTGATCTCCCCCTGGTATCTAGCACTGACTACGCTTGGGCAAGGCACCTGACCTCTGAGCCTCAGTTTCCTCCTCTCTGAAATGACGCTAATAGAAACACCTTGCAGGCTTTGATCAGCAGGAGCAGACACAACACGTAGAAAGTGCAATAAAGACAGCAGCATCTAGTAGCCCTGAATAAATGATAGCATTTATGAATGTTTTAATCAAACACACTTAATTACTTCCTCATGAAACAACGAGGGCACATCTGTTTTAGAAAAGAAACATACTATATTATGGAAATATTTTCATTTCTTTCCAAACCAGTGATTAATACATCTGATCATCTCCCTCTCTCATTCTGCAAGCACATGCTGGTTTGGATTCCAGGCTTCTGGGCTCAGCTGGTGGGTGCTATACCCCCACTGCTCCGTACCTGGCAGGCATGCGTCCATCAGGCACCGGCTGAGGGTCCTGTGTTCCATGGCAGGCCCTGGCCCAGGTTGAGGTGCTCAGAGAAGTATCTGACCCAGCTTCCCAGAGGCTCAGCCCAGTGATGGAGACAAAGCTGTGACACTGCTTGGAAGGAGTGTGACTGCTGGGATGAAGGGCTGGGCTGTCTACAGGAGGAGAGATGCTGGCGGCATGACAGTTGCAGAGAAAGGGCATTGCAGGCAGAAGCATGCTGGGAGACAGAAGGGCAGGAGGCTGGAAAGGGGACATCAGAGTCAAACTGGTTCTGCAGGCCAGGAGTTCTCAAGTTCTTCTTTAGCTACAAACTTCTGGCTTCAAAGAAACCAAGGCAGAAGCCTAGTTATAGAACAGAATACAAGAGGCTTTCTAGCAACAGAGGAAGCACCGGGGGGAGGGAGCACTGTGTCCCAGGCCTTCGGAACTTAGCCCTAGCCTGACTCCCACCCTGGGCCTGCCTCTGTCTGAGGGGGCTGAAGAACACGGCTGAAGTCTGCCAGGAGCCTCCAGGCAGGCAGGCGGGCAGGGCTCAGGGCTCAGGACCCAGACAGCAGCAGCTTCTCGGCGGGGCAGGGAAGGTAGCTGTCTTTCAGCACCGCTTCAGACGCGGGGGGCTTGGCTGAGCTGGCAGGGTCACACTTTGGACCAACTCCACCAGGCAGGTCTCCCGGAGGCCTTTCTGCAAAACTCCTTGACTATTTTCCCATGAACAACGGGTAGAGGGTGTCCCGTGGGCAATGCACATAGACAAGGACCCACTGACTGAAGCAACCCTCCTACTGCTGCCCTGAAAACAGACATATGTTCAAGGTGAGTCCGTGGGTGAGCCTCAGAGGCCCCTCTGCTCAGCCCCAGCAGTGACGGTGAAAACCAGTCCCAACTGACGCTCTCCGGGCACTTGCAAGAGATCCCGGGTCACGCAGAGGGGCCCTGCAAGGTAGAAACGACACGCTGAGCCAGGAAGAGCTAAGCTGGAAGGCCAGCTCTGTCACTTCAGCAGGCTCAGTTTCCTCGTGTGTGAAATGGGCGTGGAGACTGCTGCAGAGGCGGAGACAAGGATCAGATGAAGTGATGGTGACAGGGCTGGGCAGGCGGCCAGCACGTCTGCGCCACAGGAGCTCCCGCAGGCGGCCCCATTCTCATTCTTACCACAGGGCTGCCAGCACTTGGGGGGAAAGGGACGCGAACGGCAAGGGAGAAGATGGTCCAAAAGGCTTCAGTCCATGGAGCTTGGGTTACTGAGTGGCTAGTGGGGAGGGAAGGAATGGGCACAGGAAAGCAGCAGGGGCTGGGAGCAGCTGTGTGGGACAGGCTGAGGGGGAAGGAAGTGGCCCTTCCACGGCAGCCCATCAAAACACGTCTCTGACAGCTCCACTCAGAAAAACCTCACCACTGCCTTGCTGGCCTCTGAGAGTTCCCTCCCCCACTCTCCCAAAGAGAAGCATCAACCTGCCATCAGCAGACACATGCTGGCCTCATGGTCCACTGAGGAAGGGTGGGCTGCCCAAGGCCTGGGGGTGACTGGCCCCGAAGGAAATGTTTTCTTCGTGTAGCCCAATCAGACTTCCTACGTGTTGGGCACACCCCCCCTCCCACCCCTCATTCCTCGCACCTGCCCCCCAAAGTCTGTGTGCTTGTCTCACATAGACTAATGTCTCTTGATTAAGTTACCTGTGTTCTCCATCCTGGTCACCCCAGGAGAACGGAAAGCTAAGCCTGGAGATGAGTGGCAGGAACTCCAGGTAGAAGAACACAGGTTTGGTGGCCAAGGCAGACTTGCTTTCAGTCCCAGCTCTGCTGCTAATAAGCAGGGTAACCCAACAAGGAGCTTTCCTCTGAGTCACAGAAAGGCTGTCCGGCATTCATAGCATCTCTGTTCCAGCCTGCTGGGGCTGCAGGATCAGAGTCACCATTTCTTAGCTGTCTGGTCCTAGTAATTTTACCTCTTTGCCTCAGTTTTTCCATCTTCCAGATGCCTGATGGGACTGTTGTGAGAATGACACGAGCTGCTCAGTCAGCTGGCACGTGGTGCTATGCCACATGAACACAATCCATTATTTCCTCAACTATCAGGCGAGCACAGTCGTAAACGTGCTAACTTTCTTCCACAGTCAGGACAAGAAGCAAGTAGGGGATGCTGGGTAAAGGGCTGCACATATGCAGCTGCTGACTATTTTGAAAGGTGTCAGTCATAGCAGTAACATAATATAGCAGTAACAGAAGTCACAGTGATGACTCTTGCTGAGAAAGAGCACAGCAGAGAGGCTACCAGCCCCGTTCCTCCACTTACTGACCCGCTGACATGGGGTGCAAAGAGCCTCACTCACTCAGTGTTCCTCTGTCAAAGACTGCCATAAATATATGACAACTCTGACTGTACAGACAACATCTGGCACAGCAGGGGGCATAGAGCAAGCTCTCAGAACCACTTCTTTCCTGAATATTTACTGTACTGCTGTACCTGCTCCATGCCAGGGTCCAGGGCAAGCAAAACCACGTCTCCAGCTCACATTCCCCAGAAGAAGGCAATCAAAACAAACAAGTAAACACGTATATAAATCACACACACACACCAAAGGTACTACACACATATATAAAATGACACAGGGCTATGAGGAAAATAAAGCAGGAAAGGGAGACAGGGAGGGAGTGCTGACCCTCTGACCCCTACACTGCTACCTCTAATGACTACGCTGCTGCTCCCCTTCCATGACCACCATTTGCACATTCTTCCAGGTGCCTGCTGCAGGCACTACTCAGCAGTCCTCACAGCACTGTGACTCGGTGGTATTACCTCAGACAGATCAAGGAACCAGTTCCTGGTGGGGCTGGGGCTTGAGCTGAGCAGCCTGATTTTTGACTCCAGACAGCCCTGCCCTGGCACAGGACAGATGTAAGCAAGTCTTCTGGCTGGAGGCAGTACAAGAATAGGTATTCAAGCAACCCTCATCAAAGCTTCCTCAGGGACGTAAGGTCACCATAGCAAGAGCAGCATGAAGAGAAGGGGAAGCTGACAGGGCTGCAATGGGATGCTGACCTGACCTCCAGTAGCCTACCGCTGGGCGGGCTAGAAAAGGGCAAGGAAGAACACACCTGTCCTGTGTGCAGCTCCTGCCTTTTGAACCACAAAGGCCCTTAGAGAAGAGTTCCAGTGCACCGCTGCCATGGTCTAGGCCTCTGGGGGGGGGGGGGAGAACAAGGGTGAGTCCTATACCACCAGGAACTCAGGATCTTGGGGATTCCAGATCCAGGGATCTCTGGCTGGGGGAAGCCAGCCTCTGCCTCCACATAGGCAGGGTGTGGGAGCTGAGCACTTCTGCTGGTGTGGGTTTGGGGGGGAGGGGTCCCCCCTCCAGTTTACTCTGACCTATATAGTCCTGCACTAGGAATGAAAAATCCAGTCTCTCCAGATGCAGATATTTTGGGGGTTTTTTTGTGTGTGTGTGTTTTGAGACTAGGTCTTGCTATTTTTGCCTGTGGAACCACAGGCTCTTGTTGCCCGGGGCACCACAGACTCAAGCAATCCCCAGCAGCTTCCCAGGTAGCTGGGATTACAGGCGTGTGCCACCACGCCCAGCTGTTTTTTTGGAACCAGGTCTCGCTACAGGCCCCAGGCGGAACTCGAACTGCGATCCCTAAGCCCCGGCCGCTTCATAGGCTGAAGCTTACAAGCACGAGCCACCATGCCCGGCCTCCAGATGCAGATATAATGCAAAGGAAAGGAAGTAATAACGGCCCTGGATACACTCACCACCTGGGTAGGACAAGCACTATGCTGGGAACAACTGAAACAAGAAGGTGGAACCAGTGATTGAGGTGACCTGTCACAGATTTCTACCCGCATCATCTCTGGCACTGGGGAGTCAAACCCCAGGCTCAGAGCAACATGCAGTGTTTTAAAAGGTGCCCTCCTTTACCAATCAATGGGGGAAGAAAGCCACCATTGGCGGTGGCCCCAGGGCAGAACTGCTAACAAGAGACAGGAGAGGAGCTAGGCCAACCACGTGGGGAAGTCTGTTCCTAGCAGGGAATGCCTTACTGCCACTGACTGGGAGCTGCATTTCCAAACCCAGATATCAGAACTGTATGGCACAGAACCAGCAACAGGGGACAGACACCAGAAAGGACCCTGGAGAAGCGCACCACATCTGCCCTACCAGTTCCCGATATGCCTGGCCTGACTATCTGCCTCAGCTACTCCTGGAGATCCGAGCAGCCTCGTCTGTTGCTGTCCAGGAGTGCAAGGCCGCACCCAGGAAAAAAGGACATAGTTCAAAAAAAAGAAAAGGCCAGCGGGCCAAACATTGATCAACAGCTATGTGCAGCTCCTGCAGGAGTGTTGGGAGCAATTCTTCTCCTCAGCCCACAACCCACTCTCAATTCCTATTGTGTTTTCAACCGGAACATCTGTGCTGGAATGGAGCCCCCACTCCGCAAAGCCTTCCAGAAAGCCACAGCCGGTGGGAAGTAAGGCCGAAGAGGAGAGGCGGCACCCTGGGCTGCAAGGAGCATGCCCAGGGTTGGAAGGTGGAGAAGACCTGGCCCCAGGGTGCCTCCAGCAGAACAGCCCTGGGGACCCTGGTAAACAGGCAGAAAAGCAAAGGCTGGAGAAGCAGCTGCATTTGCTCAAAAGCGCTGAGGCTGCCCCTGCCCAACCTGGGCCGTCAGGTGCTTTGCCCGTCTTTGTCGCCTCTGTTCCCTTTCAAGACTGTTCAGGAGGTAGGGGTGCGCAGGCTGTGTGACAGAAGGGCAAGCTCAGTACTTACACACTGTGGCGACACAGCAGCTGGACAAGAGGAGCAGAGCTGGACGGAGGCAGGCCCAGGCCAGCAGCCCGAGAGCAATGAAAGGATGCAGCCAGCACAGGAGTTTTGAAGGCAGACAGATTAAATGCGGGTAATGATGCTTCTGTTTAGTCATCTGTGACCTTGAGCAAATGAACTCAAATTTTCTGATCCCCAGTCTCCTCATCTCTATTATATGCCTCAAAAGAGTATCCCCCCCCCCCCCACGGCACAGCACAAAAGTAACGAGTTAATGAAAAGACACACACAAGATGTCATCAAACAGAGAACCGAAGCTGCAGGACTGCAGCTACTGAGCTGGTCACAAAGAGCACCTACCGTGCGATTCCATTTACCTGGAATGTCCAGAGGAGGGAACTGGACAGAGACAGCAAGCAGGTTAGTAGTTGTCTAGAATAATTGGGGGTAGGGGTAAAGTGGGGGTGACTGCTAGTTGGTACAGGATTTCTCTGGGGGGTCATAAAAATGCCCTTAGATTGCCAGTGGTGATGGCTGCACAGTTCACATTCCTTTCTGGCCTAGTGTCAGACTTAGTAACTCTTCACAAAAGTGAGTTCTGCGAATAGCCCATTTTACAGAGGGGGGAACTGAGACTCAGGGAACTGAAATAACTAGCTTTCGGTTGCACAGCTCTTTTTATTGGCTTTGGTTTTAGGGTTTCTGGCTAACCTTGGTTCTTGCAGCTACCAATTTGGGTCTCCCTGGCTCCACAGCTTCTACCTCCCCCCAGCCTGGGGGGAGCTACTTCACCTCACCCCATGGGCTTGCCCTGGAGAAACCTGGTTGGCATCCATGACAAACTGCATTTAGCACATGACAGGAAAAAGAACTTTTTTTTCCCCTCTTTAGAAAGATAACTCAGATTAGGAGAACTTTCACTGAGGGCTTTTTACGACTAGCCGGCAAAACTCTCCAGCCTGATTCCAGGTAAGTCTGAGGCAAGGAGCCTCTTCTGGGCAGACAAAGTATCACCCCAAGAAGGACAGGTGGGAAAGGAGCTAACATGATCTGATCAATGCTCCTCCAACTATCACGAGGCCTCAGGGGCAGTTCAGTGGGCTGGTGTCAAGACAGCTGAGATGCCCTGGCCTTTCCGGAAACATAGAGCAGATCTCACGGCATAAGCAGGAAGAGTCTTCAAATTTTCTTATTTGGGACATGACATACCTTCCGGAGAGGTCTTACTCGTGGTAATTCATATTCAAAGAACCAACCAAGTGCTCATTAACAATCAAACTACAGTGTTCCTTCGCAACTGAAATTCCAAGATAATTACAACATAATGACTCCACTCCTCCCACCCCTAAAATGGAGGAACGGATAGAAAAAAGTGAACCAGGACTTGCGGGAAAGGCTGAGTGTGGAAAAGAGGGAGAGGAAGAGCTGAAAGAAAAATAAAACATCATTGGTTCCCACCAAAATAGTCAGAAAAAGAATGTTTCTAAGAAGTCACTGGCCAGGAGAATTAGAAAGTAACAAGAAACACCAGGCAAAGGCATGAAGTACCTGTGACCAGCAGGTCTGCCAACAGGAGCATCACATATTATAGCTCACGACTCCTCATGGGAATTATTCCTGTTTCACAGAATAGGAGCCTGAAGCTTCAGAAACTTCAGCCACTAGCCACTGTCACATCATGGGCAGAGCCTGGGTTGCACTCTCTTCTATGGCCAGCCGGCACCCATGCCCCGTTCCTCTCGAAGGCAGCGAGTCAGGTCCCTGTCTAGCCAGTGGCAGGACTGCATCGTCTCTCTCACAGGCATTTCCTCCGAGCCATCTCTGGCAGCACAGACTGCATCCCTTTCTCAGACACAGCTGAGGTACCCAGTGTGCGCAGAACAGATATCTACACCCAGGCCTTGTGCTCTGCTTTACATCCCAGGGCCAAGGAAATCAGACTGCCAACCCCCACGGCCAGTTCTCAGACACTCCTCCTTGTCCCGTCAGTGCAGTTGCTGATGAACCTCCGTTTTGAAGCATTTCACTTGGCCTCTGACTGCACCGAGGTTCCTAACACTTACTCTCAGTCTCCTTTGCTGGTTTCTTGTCAGCTCCCTCATGCACAAACCAGGAATTAGCGTGTCCAGCACTCAGTTCCCAAAGCTCTTGTCATCATTTCCATATACTCTACAAAATACTCTCATCTGATTTACTCTCATGGCTCCTCCCTTGCATCCCAAACTGATCTTTCCAGTCCATACTTGACAGTCTGTCATCTGAAGTCTAAGCTCCCATATCTAACAGCCTGACTGGTCCCGACTTAGGAGTCTTATTATATCTCAAAACAAACCAAACCTGTTCTTCCTTCACACCCCACCTTACCTCTACAGTCTGCCCCATCTTGGGAGCTCGAGGCTTCCTGAAACCTTGGAATCATCATGCATCTCCACAACCCATCCACCAGCAGATCCTGGCAGCTATTCCTCTAACTGATAACCAAATCTGACCACTTCTTGCTAACATCATGTTCCCACAGTCGTCCAGGCCCCCAGATCATGCCTCGATCACCAAGTTCTTCCTGGCCCCCCAGTTCTCACATCTGCTTCTTATAGTATCACTCTGAATCTTTAGAAGCTAAGTCAGGTACTACCTGCCAGGCTCAAAACCCTTCAAGCAGAAGCGAAAATTTACTTCTGCTCTCTTCAAGAAATCCTTAGAATGGTCCATGGGACTGTGATGTCTCTTTTCATGCATCAACTTGACTGTTCATCAGTCAAGGTGACTGGATCACAGGTGTCCAGATTGATATTTGGTCAAAGGTGGCGCAGATGCTTCTCTGAGGGTGTTTTGGGTAAGATTTGTGTTGACACCAGCAGACTGAGAGAAGCAGATTGTCCTCTCTAACGGAGAGGGCCTGCTGGGCCAGCTGACGGCCTACCAGGAACAAAAAGTCTGACGCGCTCTCCTGAGGAAGCGGGAATTCCTTCTGCCCAGTCCCTTCCTCAAGCTGGGACACTGGTTTTTCCTGCCTTTGATTCAAACTGAAACACAGGCTCTTCCTGGGCCTAGAGGCCCCGGCCTTTGAACTGGAGCCACAGCATCTGCTCTCCGGGTCCTCCAGCGTGCCACCTGCAGGTCTGCGGACTTGACAGAAGGGCCACAGGGATAGAGTCTGTGGATGTTTGCGTTGTGCTCTGTCCTGATTGAGGCAGCTGTTACAGAGACACATGGACCTGTCAAAATCCGTCATCACATGCACTTGAAGTGGGCTCATTTTTTTGAATGGAAGTTACGCCTCAATAAAATGGATCAGAAAGCAGCAACACGTGATAATTCCACAGGGCCTCTCACACCACAAAGTGGCACATAAATCCACGAGCAGATTATGTATTTTGTTCCATAAGGATTGGCATATAATTAAATTTTAAAATGCCAACTGTTATCCCTTGATAGAAAACTATAACACAAAAGCAAAGCGCACTTAGAAGCCCACAGATTAAAAAAAACAGAAGTTCAAGTTGAACAGAATAATGAAATGTGTTAAATAAGGTAGCTTGGAACCTAGAACATAACTGGCACTTAGGAAACAGGCACCTTGCTGAACATACACTTCAACACAGTGAATCAGGAGAATGTGAGATCTGGTATCATTCAGATACCAACCCCTATGAGTGATTTCAAGTTTGGGTGTGTTGCAGATGCTTGCTATTCCAGACCCTGAATCGTTCATCTCTCAAAAGTTCAGCAAGACACAGCAAGCTGACGCAAACAAGCACCCTGTTAATCCAGCAGCCAGGCCCCCAAGGCCACCCTCATTCTCCCACTCTCAGCAGAAAAGTAGAAGACAAGGCCTTGGATGATTGGGTAATCACCAGAATACTACTAGAAAGAAAGAGAAAAATTGAAGAACTAAGATACTGAACAATTGGGAGTCAGTTAATGTCATATGTAAATGCAAACATTATGTATCCTTTACGGAGCAGGAGGAAGAATTCTCATCAGAGAGAGCAATGACATACTGTTAAGCCTTTCTGAAAAGTGGAGAACAGGATATATAACCCTCCCCCGTCCCCAACTATTGTAAGAAAAATGGAGCAGGAACAGGCATGTACTTGATTTTATGTAGAAAAAAATGAGAAAATCAAGGTGCTAAAAGTGTTTCCCTATGGAGAAGATGGAGGTATTTTAATTTTGCATTTAATTCTACTTAAAATAAAACTAATGCAGACATTGATGAAAAATAATGAAAGAGGAAGATAATCAAGGAAGGATGCCACCTCAGTGGGGGAGAGAGTCAATCACACGCACGCTCATTTCTCTGATAATTCCTTACAGGTTTATTCGAAGGCACACATGAACTCGGTGGTCTCCAACCAAAACCCACTCGGCATGGTTTTTCTCATTGATACTTAGTATGGGTATGGGAGTGTCTGTCTATGGCTGAGAACAGACAGTGGCTGAGAACAGAGCAAAGGCAGAACTTGGTTTGATCAGAATGAATTCCTGCTCACAACTTTTCAGGCCCTCTGATTAAATGAAGGACTGATATTCTAGGGAGCTATTTTTAGGAGACAGGAACAGGAGAAAAGGCAGCAAGAAAGGCAGCACGGAAGACCCCCCAGCTCCTACCCTGCTTCTGCCCTGGCTTGCTCAGGGGTACCAGGCATAAACTTGTGTGAGCTGCAGGTTTCTCCTCCGTTAAATGGGCCTAAGGACAGTCCCCTGACCTCATCATGATGTTAAAAGAACTCACAAAGTACCTTCAAGCACTACTACAACTAAAGTGTAGGTGCTTAGTTAAAAAAACCAAAACACAAGCACACAAAAATTACTCAAAATTTGATTACATAAATAGGACAAAGAACTAGAAAGAACTATTCTGGTGAATCCTGACTAGCAGGAATATTCACAGAATCCATCCAGTTGACTGATTTCCCTAAACTTGCCACAGAAGAAAATGAAAGCCATATACATGGTCAGTAGGGATGGATCGAACCCTGCACCTCTCCAGCTTGAAGGTACTTCACTGAGGAGGAACATGAGGAAAACTGGAACATAGTCGCGGAGCTGAAGCCTCACAGGATGCGAACAGAGGAATTGGTGCTAAGGACTGCTGGGCTCCACGTTTAGTCTGTTACTGAATTAGGATTTCTCTTCCAACTACCTCCCAAGAGAATCAGAGACAGGTTATAGTTAAGAGTCACATACTGAATAGACACATTTACGAATATAGAAACAGCGAGTATGATGTGAGTCAGATACAAGCTGAGATCTGCTGAAAGTGAAGCTGGAACATAGCTCTGCATCTGAAGTTAAGACAAAGGAGGGAATCTGCAAACTGTCATTGGGCAGAGGCAGGATCACAAACAATCAGGAAAGGCAAACTCTCCCAAAACTTGAAACTATATCATCAGGAACTGATCCTTCGGGTTCCCATCCACCTCCCAAACTCCTAATATAAGTTTTGGTGGTTCAATTTCTTTCTTAGAGCTCTGCCAGTTAGAGCTAGAGCCTGATCCCCATGGAGGTCAGATTCCTTATCATGAAAGCGAAGGATGCTCTCACTTCTTCAAAGGAATGAAGGAAACAGCAACAGTAACGGATGCGCACTAAACATCAAACACAAACATATTATATCACGGAATATATGCAACCTGACAACCCTCTGAGCAAGTCCTGCAAAGATATACGTGGGAACGTGCAGAGCTTTGGCGTCTTGGCCACAGCTGCCACCGCCACACAGCTAAAATGCAAATGCGTTAGATCAAGTTTTGTTTCTGTGATAACAAGGCACAAGCTCAGCCATTCTACTTTCCCTGTGTAGGGTATGTAAGTTTGTCAGGCTTTTTCCTCCACTACCCTGTATATCCAGCTCCTGTACCTTATCTTATGTGGCCTGGTGGCTGTGCGTGTGTGTAAAGGTGCACACCTGGGCCTAGGAGAGGGGGAATAAGAGCATGCATACAAGCATGAGAGTGCACAAAGGATGCTAGAGAGAGCCGAGAGAAAGAGTATGAAGATTCCGGGAGGCTGGAGGGCTCGCCTGCCTCCCGGCTCCCCCAGCCCTGGCCTTGTCCAGGCTGGTGTGTCTGTGTAACTGCTAAACAATAAAGAACCTATTTTGATTGGTGAGCCTGATGTCTGATGCCTCCCTACATCTGTGTATTTCAAGCATCTTAACAGTTCCTGGCACACAGTAGGAACCCAAGATATTAGCTCCCTCCCTCACTCCCTCCTTTTCTCCTAGATTAAAACTGCATTTATATAGGAAATTGAATGTACTGAAATAATATTACCATCTTATATTTATATACTTTCTTTCTTCTAAGGAAGCCATACTACTTAATCAATTCTCTCTACTAATCCCACCAATCTATAGCGTTATTTATTATTTCATTTATTTCACAAGTGAAGAGCTAGAAGGTAGCAAGGTGCTAGGGTGGTGTGTCCAGAGTCATAAGGAAGTTACTGCCAAAAACTAATATGAGCCTTGGTTCTCATTACGACTAAATCAATGTCTCTCCTCTCATGTGACACGCCTCCATAACAAAGAACAGAGCATTCATTTTTTTATCTGGAAAAGCACCAAACGCACAATTCAGCGAGGGGCCTCATGACCTCGCCACCTTGTCAAAGGGAAGAAAGCACGTAACAGATGAGGTTTGCAGCAGCAAACGGTTTTGGTCTGTCAACTTTCTCTTGAATTACGTCCATTAACTGATAGAAAATAATAGAAAATTTAATGTGAAAAGATGCCCAAGTCTTTGGAAATTCCAGCTCACTCAGTGATCCTCCAGACATATGTCCAACACAGCAAGGGTGGTCATTAACTCCAGAGGGCTGCAGGGTGCACGCTCAGCCACTCAATCTTTGAAGGAAAGGGATGATGAACCATCGGGTCACTCTAAGGAGAATCCAAGTCAGCCGTGAGCACAGAGTGGCATCAGGCCGTAGTCTCCCAGGGCTTGGTGATCCAGGAGGGCCTGGCCGGTCACCGGAAACAACCCCTCACTGGTGCATGCGGATGCTGGGCCTCAGAGGGCCTGAGTGGCTTTCCAAGATTGCAGATAGACCCAAGAATAAGAGCTGAACAGCAGAGCTCCCAGTACTGTCCATTTCACCTGCAAAGCCCACTTCGACTGTTGCAAGTATGCTTAGCACTTCCGAGAACCAACCCGTCTACACAGCGAGTGCAGGGGGAGAAGCTTGTACTCTGGCAGCAGAGAAATACAGACGTAGGTCCTGACCACCACTGACCTGGCCATGTGATCACGGGCAAGACCCCTAATTTCTCTGAATTTAAATTTTCTCACCCACAAGCAAGATTCAGGGCGCGCAAAGGCCTAGCACATAGTTGGGGAGCTCCAAGAAGGCAAACATCAGTGTGAGCATCACCACCGGGCAGAGCCTGGCACAGGGCAGACAGGCAGAACACATGTGAGCAAATCAAGGACCTGACAAGCCAGCAGGCCCCAGGCCTGATCCAGGCCCATCTGCTGACACTCCACGCACTACACACTCTAAGCTGTAGCTCCACCAATGCACGTGGCTCCCAGGCAGTGGAATTTTGACTTTTAGAGTAAAACAGCCATTACGCAGGAGAGGAATTGGGGGGGGTGGAATTGGGGGGTTCTGGACTCTCAGAGTTGGGATTAATTCTTGTTGCTAACAGAGGTGCACAAGGCTTTGGAATCTATTGGAACTGGCTTCAGGTACTAAGCTGAGCATAAACCACAGAATGCAGAGATTACTTTACAGCTCTGAGCTTCGATTTCCACATTTGAAAAGAACCACACTTCAGACAAATGAGGCGATCTACACACAGGAAAACAGAATGCCCCATGGCACAGAAAGACTCAACCAGAGTGACCCTACATTTCCCTCCTAGTTGCCAGGAAGCTTCATTTACTTCATGTGGGTCTCTGCTCAGCCATCACTTGCTTCCTGAAAGCCCCCAACTCCCTCCCTTAACCTGCTTACTTTTCTTCATAGTCCTTACCAATATCTGACATTACATTATATTTTTGCCTACCTACAATAAGGTTGTTTGTTTTGTTGTTGTTTGTTTTGTTGACACCTAGGAAAGTACATGGTATGCAGTTAGTCTAACAACTGCTAGCTGAGGGTAAATTAATGCAATGCTTATCTGAAACTTGTTACATATGAGATACCATGTAGGAAGAGGGGGAAAAAAATCATTAAGAACTGAGGTCACTAAAGGAAAAATTAATTACAGCCACCATGGAAACTGAGAAGATGCATGTGTCACCTGATCAAAGGCACTTGCCTTCCCCATTGTGCCTACTCTGTCCCCCCACATTCTATTTGTTAATCAGCACCCAGAGAGAGCCTTGAAAAATCAGGATCAGATCAGGTGACTCCTCTGTTTAAGTCCCTCACATGGCTTCCCATTCCTTTTAAAATAGAACCCTACCTCCTCAGCTCAGGTCCTTCAGCTTCTGACCATTCACCCCACCTCCACCCCATTCCCAATTTTCAGATATGCTGCTAACTGTCTCTTCCTCAAACATGCTCAAATCTTGTCATTTCTTTTTCAATTTGGGAAAATGAACATTTACGTTCATTCATTTAAAACTCAATGTTCTAAGTATCTATATAATGAACAATACTCTGGTCTTAAGCCTAAAATGTCTCACCAAGTCAGGACTGGGGCTGGTATAAAAGCAGCGCTCCAAGGAACGCAGGATAGGGAGCCACTAAGCTCATCTCTGACTCGGGATCTCCGTGCTCTCTGTTCTTCTGCCTGAGAGGCTCTTCCCCGACCATGACACTGCCTGGTCATTCGGTTCATAGGCAAAAGGTTAACAGCCAAGCATCCTCCTGGGCTCCAGTCAGCTCTGTCACCATCCCCCTCACCAAGTCACTCTCTGTTGACTCCCACCCATCTTCTCTTCCCCCCCTAGCATGCGACTACCGGGAAGGATGCCACTGACACATGTTTGAGCTCCCTGATCAGCACGTACACTACAGAAGAACAGGGCTTTGCCAGGACCACTGCCACGTCTCCAGGCCAGAGTAGGCACTCAAGAGATATTTCTGAATGAACCAACTGATTTTGAAAGCGGTCAGAGTTTGCCAAGACGGGAAGTGCGGGCAGAGTGAGCTGTTGACCTAACGGCTTCACACAGGGCTGGCTGGTCTCCTTCCAAGGACGACTGGCCCAACACATCAATATAGGGGCGCTGCCGCCCAACTTACTTGGGAATGGGGACCCGAATGAGCGTCCCTTCCAATTCTGGGTTCAGATTCATTCCACTTTCTCTTATAGCCTTGATAGCTGCAGCTGTACACTGAAAACCAGATCAAAAGGTAAACAGAATTAGTAAATAATTATTACCAGATGCAAGCCCTCTGTCGATAACTGGCAACCCATCCTGGCAGAACATGGAAACATTTAGTTCTGTTACCAGTAAGATCAGGAAGTTACATTGGTGTAGAGCGCTTTGATCAAGCTGAATAGCAAACTATGTCCACTCCTGGTACCAGTGTACTGCGGGAGGGAAAAAAAGCAAAGAGAAGGAAAAAATAAAAAGAAAACAGCTCTGCTTCTTTGAAAAGATTTCAATGGTTTGAGGCAACGCAGATCAAAACCACAATAAATCCTCAAGGGAAGGGGGCTGGTCTGTGCAAAGATTGGTGTAAAGAAAGATGAAAGATTTTATACATTAAAAATTCCAGTTGACATTTTACACTCAAAATATACCAGTGCCGATTTGGAATGAGTAAATAAATTTAACTCATTCGCATCTATGCTCACCAACATTCCAGAACGAGGCAGGAATCTCTGCCGGGCATGCTCTGGGGAAGGCATGCCACAGGTCTATTAAAAGCCTGGGTTCTCGGGTCAGATCTCAGTTAAAATTCCGGCTCTGCTAACCACGTGACCCCAGAAATAAGTTTGACCTCCCTGGGCCTCTGGTCATAATCTGAAACTATGCAGTACCTCTATCTCAGAGACAGCAAGAGGTCTTGCTCTGTGCCTGGAAAATAGCAACAACCTGGGGCAAAGGGAAGGATCATATTTTGTTGCATAAGGCAAGAATATACAAAAACTCCCAAACACGCTGAGTGGATGCTACCGCTTAGTGGACGCACAGTTTTCCACCTGACAGGCTCCAGGACCTTCTCTGACTCAGTCCTTGTCTCTAATGTGCCAACTGGGTCACTAGTACATTGATTTCCCAAAGTGCCTCACCTCCAGCATCATCATATCCATACCTGCAGTGTGCAAGAGAGACACAGCAACATGGAGCTTGTGAAACAAGAACTCTGCCTTTTCACCAGAACCAAGCCACACCATAACCGCTGGCCTCAGTTCCTCTCTAGATTTTCTGGCTTAAATAAATGGGGCCTGTTGCACAAGTTTTCGTTTTCATTTCACAAGTTTTGCTTTATTCTTTGAGAGAACACCCAACAAGTTAGCCATCTTATTTTTAAATGACCTTAACTGTATAGGTACAGGAGGTGCTGCTATAAGGTTAAAAAGACATAGCAGAATTTCTACATGTGGGCGAATCATGCTCTTAAGGAAGAGGCTGTCCACAGAATCTGCCACCATGGCCACTGCTTGAAATAGTAAATTCGTATTTACTAAAAGTCTTCGTATTTACAGAAGTCGTAAATTCGGACTTCTGACCACAGACTGCTTAAGTACTGGAAGGGACCTCTGTCATAACCAAGCACCAGTACCTTCACTGTTTGGGGTTGGTCACCTCCTAAACACAGAGCGGTGGTGTGAGTCCCTCACCTGAATTACCTCCAGCTACTGACAGAGATTAGACTAAACTAGAGACGCCCCAGTGCTCAGCCCAGGGATGTCTATGTGTTTTTTTTCAGGTCCCTGAGGTAATGGATTCAATAACTGGCATGCGGCAGAGGGTGATTTTTTAACAGTCAAACATAATTTGGAGTTAGATCTAGTGTACGAAGGGCAGGATCAAGGTAGATTAAAGGGATGGATAAAGAAAAACATGTTTTGTCTCCCTGCAAGAGAACTGGTATCTTCCCAGCAAATGAAACAAAGATTGATGAAGTTCTCAGTAAATGAATGACCTGATCTTAATTCTCTTCTTCTGAAGCGCTTGTTGATAACTAGTAACTCACCACTAAAACATCCTGCCACCGCCAACCACCTGCTCACAGTCTGGCTGAAGTGTTTTTATACCACCTTCCTCTGTAGGCACAGAAGCACTCAATGCTGATACCCAGCTGACCAGGAACTACATCTCCATATTTACATTTTCCCAGGTCAAGGTCCAGCACCAGGCACATGGTCAGCACCTACTCAAAGCTTGCTGAATGAGCATATAATAAACTGGCTCATACCTGTTAGAAGATGTATCTCCCTCACTCAACTTTATATATATAGTTGCCCACAACCTTATTTTATAGTTTCTTCTTTTTGTAGTCTTTCATATGCAAAAAAAAAAAAAAGTGAATCAGGAAGAGGTTTCATTTGGCAAAGAAGTTACTAAAAAAGGTAACATTTTCAAAATATTTGAATATGTATGACTTACTCTGATATGGCAGAATACAGAAACATGGGGAATTTAGTCATTTTTCCAAGCATGGTTTCTTTTTCTTTTTTTAAGTTGAAGTTTTTTAATATTAACCCTCTTATCTGTTCATTTCTGGTTAACTTCATTGCCTCTGTTCATTTAAGCTACCATCTGGAGTAATTTCCTTAATCCAATACAGTTTTTCTCACACTCACCTTCTTTCCACTATTATTGTGGAAAGACATTTCTACACATTATTCTATATACATTACATTTCTATATATTTCTATATATTATACATTTCTATATATTATTTGTAGATCAATGTTGTTTTAATTGCTCTTAAAATCATTTAAGAAGAAAGAGAATTTATACTGTCTTTTATGACACAATTAACTTCCTATATGCCCTTTGTTTATGTGGATTTGAATTATCACCTGGATTCACTTCCTATGGTTCTAAAGCTTCTAAATGGTCATGACTTAGACAAAAAAGCATGCCCCTCCCTAATGCATCTCTTTATCCCCTCCTGTAAGGGATGCTCATCAGGGCAAAAGCTGCTCTCAAACAGTAACATTAACTGACTGGTTGAGGCTGCGTGAGCTACAGAATTGAGAAAGTTCACAGATAACACGTAGAAGCAGGCAGAAAAGAGCAATATGATTGATCAGCAGTGACTGCTACCACCATCTGAAAACAATGCTATAGGACCAAAAAAAAAAAAAAGACAAGGCTTTCATAGATGGGTTCTAGTAAACTGAGACTTTAGGTTCAAGTAAACTGTCAGTGCCAGTTTAATGACTGGTCTTTTATTTTTTTTTTGAGACTAGGTCTCACTATTTTTGCCTGTGGAATCGCAGGCTCACGTTGCCTGGGGTAGCACAGACTCAAGCAATCCCCAGCCTCAGCTTCCCAGGTAGCTGGGATTACAGGCATGTGCCACCACACCCAGCTATTTTTTTGGGGACTACATCTTGCTATGTGCCCCCAGTGGAACTTGAACCACAATCCCTGGCCTCAGCTGTGGCTTCCTAGGCTGCCGCTTACAAGTGTGCGACACTGGCTTTCTTTATATCCCAAAGAATCTCTAGAATGGAAGATCTAGGAAAGCAGAGACCTTATTTATTTGAATCATCAATGCATCTCTAGCACCTCAGAGAACCTAAGAAAGTGTAGGGACTCAAAAAACATTTGTTGAATGAGTAAGTGAATGGTGAAAGGAGCACCAAATCTGGTGCCAGGCCTATGTTCAAATCTTGACTCCATCATGACAGTATGAAGCTTGCGGGTGAGGGGAAAAGGAGAGGAGACACTATTTTACATCTCTGAGTCCAAGCTTCCTCATCTATGAAATGGAATAGGTAATTCTGAATTTGAAGCATATACGTGTTCATCATACAAAAACCTGAGGAAGCACCAGGTAACATAATCCTCAGGACACACCGGCCCACTCCTTACACCAGAGCAATGGTAGAGCCTGCAGAATTTGTTTTCACTTGCCGTGTTCAAATCATGCTGTGGTTTTTACTCCCTTCTTTCCTTTCCCATCATTAGCCCTAGCTGCAGGCAAGTTTATGGAAGGCAGCAACTGAATGTACCATTTATCAAGCAGGACACATGTTAAACAAATGCAACACACAGTTTTCTGTCTTCAATGCATCTGCACAGATTACGCATGTAAATCTGCACTGTGTCACTATAGCATGACACGGAAACGCCCAGGCTGAGCATGAAAGCCAAGCACATGTGAAACAGAAAGGAATTACATAAACACAAAGAGGATTAGCTCAGCATTTTGAAGCTATGAACCTGGGTGCACTACGGACAGCTACTAAACTAGAGGAAGGAAATGTTTAGTTAGAGCTATTTGTTTAATATAGACACCAGATGAGATAAAGGAATTCAAAAGACAATGTAACTCACACTTCCTCAGTCTGTCCTTGCAAAGAATCTCTCTACTGAGAGGCTTGTAAAGTGGGGTTTCTCCCCCCCCCCCCAAAACTGCAGAATTTGAACTTGGAGAATGGCAAAGTTGCTTTGGTTGAAAAATGAAGATACACTCCAACTTCCTAAGAAAGAAATTAAGCTGTTAATACCTCCTCTTGCCTCCTAAGATGCTCTGGTGGCCAATCAGAGACTTCTTCTGTGAATGCCATTTGCTATTTAATAACAGAAGTGGCTGGCTCTGAAAAGCAATCTGGCTGATGAGGTCTTCAAGCTGTGTAATTAGGAGGCTATTCCCTGAATTGGCCCGCAGTGCCTATGGGATTAGTTGAACAAGGCAGAGAGACCTCAGAGGTCCAAAAAGGAACAGAAAGAGTGGACAGGCGCCTTTTCATCTGTCTGTCTGCTCTTCCTCAGTAGCACCACGAAGTGTGCCTCCCGTCAAGCTGCTGACAAGTATTCACCCACTGGAGGGAAACTCACTGAACGCTGCCCATGCGAGGCAGTGTGCCGGGTGCTGGAAATAAGGAATAAAAGTCAGATATGTGATTCTCATAGTCCAGGCTCACAATCTAGTGAAATTGAGATGGGAAAATAAACCTGTAAATGATGTGTAGCTATTAATGTAAGTGCAATGAAGAAAAAGAACTGTGCTGATTCAGAGAGGTAAGTGTGGAGAAATAACAAAGAATGGGTACAGGTTTCCCTGAGAAAGTGACAATTACACTGTTATCCAAAATACGAGTGGTAGGCCAGTCATGGTGGCGCATGCCTATAAGCGGCAGCCTAGGAAGCCACAGCTGGGGCCAGGTATGATGGTTCAAGTCCTGCAGGGGGCATATAGCGAGACCTAGTTCCAAAAAAATACAGCTGGGCGTGGTGGCATGCGCCTGTAATCCCAGCTACCTGGGAAGCTGAGGCTGGGGATTGTTTGAGTCTGTGGTACCCCAGGAAAAGTGAGTCTGCGGTTTCACAGGCAAAAAATAGAGCCAGACTCAAAATAAATAAATAAATAATACGCGTGGTAATGAAGCAGATAAGAAAGTTACAAGCCAAAGGCCTTGGGCGTTGCAGATGGTTTGGTGTGTTTGAGGAAAGTGTGATGAAGGGAGTGTACAAAGATGACAGTGGCACAACACTAGAGATTACAGAGGGAGGGGCCCTGTCATGCAAAGTCTTCTAGATCACAATATTCTTCTTAAAGATTACTTGAAGCCACTTACAAATTTAAAGCACGAAAATGACACAATCCAATGTTTATTTTAAAAGTTTGCTCTGACTGCAGAACGGGGAAAGAAGTGGGAAAGTGGTGAGTAATAGCCCACACCAAGCACATTAGCTACAACGGTGTCTGATGCAAAGGGGTCTGATGATCACAGGTTTTTCCCTCACTCACTCCTCCAATCCAGCAGGTTCAAGTTTGGTCCATGTCTTTGGGTCAGACAATAGGAACAGGAAAGGACTTCAGATTCCTTCACCTTGTATTGGCCAGCGGGGAAGTAAAGACACAGAGAAGTAACTTACACAGAACCAAGCAGCTCAGCAGCTGCAGAGACAAGTTCCCTAGGATTCCAAACCCTAGGTCCACTCCAATTGTACTCAATATGGAAAAATGCAATGCTGCTGCTAACTACACTTAAAATCACAGCCCTGAATTTGCGATGACCTGAGACAAGCCACCTGCTGGCCTTGGAGGCACCAAGCTCTGTGCAACACTCTGCAAGTGCAGTCAGAAAGGAATGTGAACTCCTGGACAGTCTGCCCCAAATGCAATAAAGAGGTCAGACTGGTGGCCCATGGGCCCAATTTGGCTCATCGATATGTCTTCTTCACCTTACAGTCTTAAAAGAAAAGTGCTTACAGCAATACTTGGGTTACAAGCTGCTTCTGGATATGAAAATCTTAAATCTGATTATCAGGCCTACAGAAATTTCTGCCCAGCTGATTGGCTGTCAGTCGCCGCATCACCACTGCTGTTTTTCTTAGGTGGGCTCTATATTTCAGGATTCAAATTACTTCTCTGACCTCACAGAAGAGGAATGTAGAAACAGGAAGAGTTCCTCCTTATCCAAAAGTTCCATTCATGACGCCTTCTCTCTCTTGCCTGATCCCAGGATGGAAAGAATACTTCCTTCTGACTTGACCTGGAGTCTCCAATCCAGAAGACACCACGGACTCAGCTTACCTCTGGGAAGCTGGCCATATTGACCAAAATCAGCTGCGGGGACTTCATGGAGATCTGGCCGATCTGGTTTAAAGCAAGTTTCCCATCGGCAGTTACCACAGAGATCTGATCAAGGGACCCTGAAAGAAAAATTGCAGGTCTGAGGATTCAGAAGGCCCTTCATAGCTGGTGCTGAGTCCTTAGCCAATTCCCAGTCAGGTAGCCTTCAGGAATCCCCCAGTAATACGACAAGAGCCGTCAAGGGGCTTTCAGAGCAGCAGAGGGGGCAGGCTGGGATTCTTCACCAGAGATGAGGGTGGCCAACCAGCCTGCTTTGCCTGGGCCGAGGGGTTTCCCGTGACACAGGACTTTCACTGCCCAAACTGGAGAGAGCTAGTTAGCCCTCCTCTAACTCAACCACTAAGTGTGAAGATTTGTGCTAGTTCCTTATCATCTCTGTGTCCTGGCTGCAACTCAGTCAAAAAGTAACTCCCTTATAAGACTGAGGAAAGGATTATAACTAAATAGAGAAGCAAGTATGAAACAGATACTCCAAAACAAAAAATTAGCCCTTTCTAATTCTCAAAACTGCTCCATAACATTGCACTATTGGAGAGTCCATTGGTGGGGGAAGAGGAGCTCTGGTTGCTTTTAAGCTCTAATGTGATTCTAACGTGCAGCCAGATGCTAAACCACCTTGATTTGGGCACTGAGGAACCCCCCCTTAGGTAAAAAAATAAATAAAAAGCAAAACCCCCTAAAATCAACTATTAGCACATCACTGTTATTCTAGATTTGATCTTCATCCATATCTGAATTCTGGAAAATCTGGGCAAATTTTTCAAAAACCCAAAGGCGGCAGCAAGAAGAGTCATTTACACCTGGAAGGGGCATGACTCAAACTCTCTGATTTCTGATGCAAACGAGAACAAGAACATAAACCTCATCATGCAGAGCGAAAATCTCTCGTGGTGGCTCATTCTGAGCTACAAAGAGCAAGAGAGGGAAAGAGATCTTTTTGAAAGCAGGGACCAGTCCCAGCAAGCTGTTGTTAGAGTAACGCAGCCCCACACTGCAGCCATACCACAGGCTGATGAGATACTCAACCAGAATCAACTTCATCAGAGCAGAAGGTCACTGACAACAGAGGCTCCCATCTAGAAAAGTCTGGTACATGTAACGCTAAGTTGCCTGGCCTCTGAAGACCAATGGCAACTTAAATGCCAACTCTGTCACTTTGTGACTGTGTGACCCTTGGAAGACCCCTTCACCCTTATGGGTGTCTGTTTCCTGATCTTTAAACGAAGCATAAAAAAACTGTACTTATAGCACTGCTAGGAGGATTACAGGGAAGTTTATGGAAAGCATATGGGGCTGTGTCCTGGGAGATGAATCCTCTCCTCAAGAAAGGTTAACCAAGAGTATTACTCCCTGCTTTTTTTGTTTCAACCAAACCAAACGACTTACAATTCCTCTAATAGAGCCTGTTCTCTCCTGTCTAAGGACCTTTACCATATATTTTCCCTCTGAGTGCCCTTTCAGTTCAGATAATCCCCCATTTATTCCTGAACATTCAGCTGTAACAGCATCTGATCTAGAAATCTCATCTGATTTCCTAGACTGGATAACAAACCCCTTTATGAACTCTTTACACACATTCTGATTGTATCTTTATACACATTTTTATAATAATAACAATGATAACCAATATTCCCTGAACACTTGTATGACACTGTGCTAACTGCTCTCTATAACCCATTTGCTTCCATTATAACACCCTTATGAGTCAGTTATACTTAGTTCTATCATTTCACAGATGAGGAAACTGAGGCACAGCCAGTAACTTGCCCAAGGTCATACGTAACAGCTCTTAATAGTGACGTCTGAATTGAAAACCAGGTCTGCTCAATCCAAAACCAAGGTCTTTACTAGTCCGCTTTGATGATGGTTTTCGCACATGCTGGCTTACCTGTCTATCCCTTCATGTTAGGCTATGAGCTCTTGGTAGGTGTGGATAACATCTCTTCCCTCTGAATCTACAGCACTTATTACTCAGCACAGAGTATGTGCTCAATAATGCTTTGATGACTACATGAACGGGTAGATAAATGGGAGAGGACAGATGGTATAAGCCTGCATCTTAGACAACTATTAAAAGCAATCAGCTATCTTAGAGACAGGAATTGCTGGTAGACAGATGGAGCTGTAAAAGGAAAGGTACCTGCTGGTTCAGCTGGTAATGACAGATGATATGGAAGAATCTGATAGAAAAAAAGATGAGCTAGAATTCAGTCTGTTCCTCCCAGTCACTTCTCAGCCCACCTTCTAGAAAGAACGTTATGCAAACATAACCCTAAAGAGGAAATACCGACGGGAGGCCTTTTGAAAACGGACCTCAATTCAGCTTTCCTGATTTGCCATCCGTCCCTGCACTGCAGAAGTCCCAAGTGTGTTTTGCAGTGTGCAGCGCAGCATTCCCATCCCCTAAATCCATATCGACATAATGCATCAAATCCTTTTCCCTCAATCTGTCCCCAGTGAGACTCTCCCTCGACCTCATTCCTGCCCCTCATTTTCTCAGAGGTTAACATTTAACAAATTACACTCCCAACCTCTTTCCAGGCCCATCATCTTTTTAAGTTCCACAAGCGTGGAGCTTGCTGGCTAATTTTAAGTATCACATTTCTCCCTGAGCTCCTCTCAAACTACTCTCTGGTTTCGGCTACAGAATGTTAACAGGCCGGAAAGCACAAGGGAGACAAAGCACTTTATCAGTTTCATACCTAAAATAATAAGCAAGTTTAAAACAAACAGTTGGAAGAGATTGAATGGCATGCTCTACTGTCAGCAGAGGCAGCAATGCCCCAGTGCAGAGGCTGACAAATGATGGAATGTCTTTTGGCTTGCACTGGCTCTCGCCTCGGAACTCAGTATGTTTCTGCTGGTGTTTATAAATGGGGCAGTGCACTTTTCACTCAGTTTTCTTAAGAACAACTTCATAAAACATTTTCTAGTTTCCTGACTAACTCTCCCAACCAAGATGTGAGTGGGAGTAGCCCCCGCTCCCACAGGTATCTTCAGAGGGGGTCCCAGCTTGAGTCAAGGATGACAATTTCCAAAAGGCCAATTTAAAAGCAATTGGATTTTTCCTGCTTGCCTGCACCATTAGCTGACAATTCACTTCTTCCATCACATCTGCAAACAGTTCTCCTAGACAGTTCTGACATTTCCCACTTAGAAAAGTCACTTTCAGGAAGTTATTAACCCAAATGGAATCTTCATGGTCAAACTTCAGGTGGGCAGGTGGTTACCAAGGAGGGATAAGAATAGCCATGTAGGACAAAATGGGAAAATCAGACCAAAGATGTTGGTTACTGAAAGTGAGACTAAATATCTAGAAATGTCTACTGTACAGTCATAATAAAGCTCCCTTAGAGTATAACTCCACGAGAGTAAAGACATACCTATTTTCGTTCACCACCATGTACTAGTCAGAGCAGAAAATATTTGCTGTTGGGTAAATAAACACACTGTTCACAGTATGCCAGGCATTATGCAGAATTATTACATAGGTATACCTGGTTTATTTTAATACCATCGCAAAGGTAGAAGGTAAGAGTTAGATAAGGAAACTGAGGCTCAGAAAAGCAAAATAACTGTTCATCTCATCACTCTAGAAGTGACAAAGCTGGGACTCACCTCCCTCTCTGCCAAAGAGGAGCTTTTTACTCCACCCATCCCAAAACACTGGCTCAGCCACTGACCTGGTGAGGTCCTTATATTGACGGTCTTGTTGAAATTATTCTTGAGCGCTTCCATCACCGACTTCATTTCTTCATCCACCTCTTCCAAGTTGATGATGTCTTCGACCAAAGCAGCATTAAGACTCACTTTGGTTTGGGGCTGTCCTTTTCCTTTGGCTGGAAAATTCAGGACCAACATGAAATCACTACACATGTTAAAAATCTTAATTATCACTATTAGAAAGCTCAGTGGCATTTATAAAGGAACTATTAGACAGCCAAGAAGTGGAAAGATCTTCAACTACACTAAAGTATGTCAACTATGCTCACGAACATATGTTGGACTAAGAAGCTAGAGACTACACAGCACAAAGGGCAGACACAAGCGTACATGGTGAACAGCACAACAGACAAAACTAATCCAAACTAAAGCACGTCATGAAGAAAGCTTCTTCAATGCCTTCAAGGATTCATCCCCAAATGGCAAGGAAAACAAAAGAGAACATAAACGACCAAGAGGACAACAAACTAGGGGACAACAAACTAGGAATCTTCTGTACAACAAAAGAAACCATACCCAAAATGAAAACACCCTACTAAACGGGAGGAAATATCTGCACACCATACACCTAGCAAGGGACTGATATTAAAGTTCTGCAAAGAACTCATATAACTCACCAAGGAGAAAAAAAAACAATGAAAACATATGCAGAAGACAGACACTTCTCCAAAGAAGACATCAAGCTGCAAACAGGTATATGAAAAAATGCAAATCAAGACGCCAATGAGGTACCACCTCACACCTGGGAGAATGACCCATAGTGAAAAGGCTTTAAATAAATAGTGCTGGTGAGGATACGGAGAAAAGGCAACCCTCTACATGGCTGGTGAGAAGGCAAATTAGCCACAAGCACCTAAGGAAAGGAGTATGGAGGGGTCTCAAAACATTAAAACTAGATCTGCTGTAAGACCCAGTAATTCCACTCTTAGGCATCGACACCCAAAATTCAAAAACATTAACTGGAAAGAAAACCTGCACTCCCACATTTACTGTAGTACTATTTACATTGCTAAATAGTGGTATAACTTAAATGTCCTAAAACAGACATGTGAATCAAGTAGCTATGGTATACAGACACAATGGAATATCACTCAGTGATCAAAAAAAGATAAACCTATAGCATTTATGGCAACATGGATGGAGCTGGAACAGATAATGCTAAGTGAAATAAGTCAAGAAGGAAAAGATAAATGCTGATGGTGTATTACTAATATGCAGAATATCCAAACTAAGGGTCAGACAAAGAGGTTAAAAACTAATCCCTGAAAACTGAAGCATGCTTAGGGGAAGGAGTAGAGGAGGGGTAAGAACAAAACAGGAAGGAAGGACAATGGATGAAGAAGGTGGACTCTGGGTGACTTGGAGGTAGGTGCACGATGGTGGCAATCCCTGATGGGAAGATCCATATAAGACCTCACTTAAAAATAAACAAATTAATTTTCAAAAACCTAATCCATGTGACTAGAAATAAGAAAATAGTTACCTGCAAGGGGAGGAAGGTTGTGATCACTAGGAGGGAACAAAAAAGGAACTTTTGACATGATGGAAATGCTGTAGTTATTGATCTGAAATTGACTGATTACAAAAACATTTTCAGCTTGTAAAAATTATTCGGTTGTTTTCTTAAGATAGCTGTACTATGCTACAGGTTCTTTTTTTTTTTTTAATAAATCTTTATAGAGGCAACATAAGTTTATTCATGATGGGAGTTTCCAGTGTACATTATAATTCCAATCTGTATATATTATGCTGTGATCATCATCATATATTATATATTATGTTGCGATCACCATCAAAAGTCTAGTTCACTCAAAAAGATTTGAAAAAAAAAGGGCACGAAACAACACACAATTTTAAAAAAAATGTTAAACTTAAAATAATCAATCTTCCAAAAAGTAATATAGACTATATTGATAGCTTTAACATGGGGTGAAATGTCTCAACTAGAAAAAAGCAGCACAACCCATAAGGAAAAAGACTGAATGAACTGGACTATATTAAAACTGAAACTGGTCATCAAAATACCATTAAAAGAGAGTCAAAAATCAGGTATACAGCAACAGAAACGTATGACAAAAGTCTAGTCTTTAAAATATATTAAAACTCTTACAAATGGGTAAAAGGCTGGAAAGAGGATAGCCAAATAAGTAATAAGCTAATGAAAAAGTACTCACCATCATTATTCATCAGGGAAATGCAAATGAACATCACAATGAGTTATGACTAGAATTAAGACTAACTACAGACCAGTGCTCACATGTGTCTGTAAACAGAGAGCTACCACACTTTTGGCAGCAATGCATGCACACCTGGAGACTCAGCAATCCCACCTCTTGGAATAAAGCCCACAAAAAAGCATACATACATGCACCAAAGGCACACACGTGTACATGTGTATCAACATTCACGTACCAGAGTGTTTATAGCAGCATTATCTGCTTAAGCTCAAAAGTGGAAGCAACCCAAATTGCCCATCAACTATAGAAAGAATATGTGAATGGTGGGCTATGTATTAAATAAAATTCCAAAAAGAAATAAAAATATTACAACTATATGTAGCATGACAAATCTTACAGAGATTGTTCCCAATAGAAGCCAGGCATAAAAGAATTCGAGCAGAGTTCAAAAAGGAAAAAACAAATCTCTGGTGTTGACATCAATCTATGGGTTATCTCTGGAAGGGTGATGAAAGAAGAGAGACACGAGGGACGATCAGGAGTCCCAGCAATGGCCTATGAGTAGCTTTGGAAGATGAGAGGCTGTGTTTTCTTTACGAAAATTCAGAGCTGTACACTTAAATTTATACATGGACTTTTCTGTAGCTGTTAAGTCAGAAAAATTGCTTTATGAACATCACAAAGATGATACCCCCAAAATAAACTTGATTAAATGATCAAAAGACTGCACAAGATCTTTATGGAGAAAACCTGACAATAGGATTATAAATTTCATGTAGAAGAACAAAAGCCCAGGAAGAAAGAGAGAAGTGTGTGTGGAGTGTGGTGGGAGAAGAGATCCAAGACTGTTGGACAGTATTTTGGGCAGTAAGGAATTTAGTGCAAAGTTAAGGAAGTATTTCAGCAGAATCAAGAGCTCAGAAGTAAAGCCACACTTGCAGAGAGCCCTGACACAGCCGCAAAGGCAGCACAACCGGGAGCTCACTAGTGATGCAGACACACTCATTACCACACAGAAAAGCAACTGACAGTGAGAGGCTCTGCCTTCCAACACATTCAGAAGTAAATTCCCTGTGAACTGAAAACCCAAACATGAAAAGTGAACATCTGGAAGGAAATATTTTGGAATAGGGAGGGATTTGTTAAGTAAGACACAAGAAGCACAAATGACTTTTTAGCAAATACACAAGGAAGGCAAAAAATGACTAGCTAGCGGGTCAGGAAAGATAGTCCATGTCTGGGCCACATGCACCCCAGGTGGTCAGCTCTGTGGTGAACTGGATATGATCCCAAGCAAGGCCTGACCTGGGTTCCTGTTTCCTCATTTATAGAACAGTGAGATCTGGGCATCACTAAAGAAGTAGAAGAATGTTTCTTTGCTAGGTAACTGTAATTCCAGCAAAGGGGTAGTAATAAGGGTCAAATTATTAAATGTGTAAATGGTGAATTTTTTTTAAAAAATACAATGCAACAGACAGGCCAAAAGTTATTACTATTAACAGAGTAATCTTCTAAGCATTGTGCTTGTTCAATAACTTGTTCCTTTTCCTATTGACAGAAAAGGGAAGGTCTACATGAGCTCCCAAAAGGAAAGTAAGTGGCAAAATTATCCAGCAACATATTTCCAGCACTACCCTAGGGAATGGGCCCATCACAACAAATAGCAGGTCTGCTTGACTATTTTCTGCCACTCATTTCTTCATTCAACAAAACTTTTTGATACAGATTACGTGTCAGGCCTAGGTAAGAAAAAGACAGACCCTGTCCTCATGGAAAGAGAGATGACAGGAATCAATCCTACAATTAACTAATTAATCAGGGCATTGATACACATGTCAAAGGTAAAGCGACAGTGTGCACGAGCGAACCTAACAGGGGACCTGACCCAGTCTAAGAGGCCAGGGAAAGGCTTCCCTGAGGAAGAGACATTTAAGCTGAGCCCAGCGGCATATCAAAGTCTCATTCCTGGATGACACAAACCATTAAGATCATTCATCTAAACCCAAGGCTCCAATACCTCCTTGCCCAACAACCTTCTGGTTTTAATTTTACTCCAACATAGATAGATCTTCCTATATGGAGAAAAAATGTTATATCCTGCCACAAGCATTCTGGTTTGCTTGGCACTTATTTCTCATTCTAAATCTAAAAGAAAGAAATGAGATATTTTTCTGAACCATTAAGAGAACACACAAGGCAGCTCGAGAAGGAAAAACAGACTCTAGGTTCTAATCCCATTTCTGTCACTGTTACCTTTTACGTTCATCCAGGGACCAGTCTGGGACACCATTTCCTACTGTGGGTAATGGGAGAGATTGAGCCCATTTCTCAGATCCCTCCAAGCTGTGGTAATTCAGAGACTAAATGTAAGAAGGGGTGAGGAAGTGCTCCTGGGTTTCTACCTTTGGCTTTCTTGGTAGCAAAGTGGCGGACTGGTACAGCTGAAGAGACCAAGTACTGCCGACGGTCATTTTGTCTTCCAGTCACAGCCTTCAATGTAACTTCTGAAACAGGTCTGGTGAAGGCTGCAAGTGAGGTGCAAAAGGCAGGGTGGACCAAGCGGAAGCACCTTAAACCTAAGGCCATGACTGTAGACAATCCTCCTGGCGAAAACCCACTACAAAGAATAAGACAAAGAGGAAATCTAAGTAACAGAGACTACTACAACTTAAGAAAACAATGTGCACCCTTTGTCAAGTGACTCCTACAAATGAAACTATCTGCTAATAATTAAAACATATCATCTCTAACCCTCCTCCCAACAGCTATAAAAGAAAATAGATTCATGCCCTTTGACAGGACAAAATACTGAAACTCACAGATTCCACCCACCCAGTCCTTAGAATTCCAAAACCCCCTTGCTCTTTCCCCTGAACTAGAATGTCTCTTAGCACACAGGGAGCAGTTAAGTGAGTGCATATAAGCCCAAACTTTTAAAGATGCTAATTAAATCCCTCCAGGAGAAAAGGCATAAAATCTTGATAAAGCCATACCATAAAGAGAACAGAGCACTGGAAAAGGACTTTAAGCTAAATAAGAAAAGCATCTGAACAGGCATAAAATGACTGGAAAATTCACACGACAGCATTTAATTAAAATTTTCTTTGGTTCCTTATGCACTGATTGCCAATTAGAACGCACTTTACTTTAATGTGAGTCTGAAGCATGGTTTAGGTTTTGAGGTCTTTCTTCCATATTACAGAACTAAAGCTCTGGAAAATGCCACCCTCCTCTTGTTAGCACAAGTTATACATTATCCTTCTGAGGTCTCTGACCATGGAAAGATGCTAGTTACCACTGGGCTAGGGCACAGTGGTAGCTGACATATGTCACTGAACAGCTTTTGCCAGGTACCTGGCTATCACTCAGGTAACATCAAGAGTAATTAGCATCAAGTATCTACACACTACTATCTTTAAAAATCAGTCCCATACCTCACTAAAAAAAGGAAAAAATATCTCATCTCAAAATACTGATGCAACAAGAAAGACTGAGTCAATGTCAGGAAGTCAGACCAAGGAACACCCAGCTGACTCAATATCTCTGAGGGTCTCTGCACCCTGATTTCCCTAACGATAAAAAAAGGTTACTATACTTATTTCACAGGGTGGAGAGTCTGAAGGTAAAACACTTGGCACAGCAGCAGACAGCAGCAGGTCATAAGGACAATTATTGATAGCACCTTTCCTTTCAGAGACTTGCAACCTACAGCCAGCTCAAATAAATGTTGTGCGTTATGACTGATGTACAAAGGAGTATACTCATCAGATCTGATGTAAATTTCAAGTCTGGGCAACCCATTACCCCTTTCTGGAATCAACTTTCCTCATCTGCAAAATAAGAAAAAGAATCCTGAACTTGGAATAATGAATGAATGTAAAACAACTCACACAGTGTCAGGAACACAGTACTTAGTAAGAGGTGCCTATCATTATCGTTATTGTTTGGAGGGGGAAAAAGCAAATGAATATGGAGGCCAAAAAATTCTCCTGTTGAAATTTTTAATAGCAGGGGATGCTAGATGTCAGTGGTCAGTGTGTGAAGTCAATTAAAAATACCCACATTTTCAAAATGAGGAAATAGCTTTCCTTTTCCTCTTACTCATAGCTACTATTATTTAAGATCAGACCGGGGTTGCTTGCTTTGCCCATATTATTTCATTTACTCTTCTCAATAATGGCACAAAACAAGGATAATCTCCATTTTACAGATGTAGAAACTGAGATTCCGAGGCCATCATTGTCCAAGGGCTGAGAGTAATGGGCCCCACCCTATTTCAGCAAAACTGTTAACAAATATGGCTCTGGTTCTAACAGAGGCTTCTATATACAGATTTTTGCCTAATATAGCCAATTCCTAACCCAAACACATCCAAATATGGCTGTATAACACTGGGTTTTTGGTTTGTTGTGGTTTTTGTTTTTTTTTAAATCAACTGGGTCTCAATCTGGCTACTCCATTTCAGACAGGTTTCCTGGTGTTCCTGTTGCAGGTCATAATATCAATCTACAAAGCAACAGGAAATCAAAAATGGTTAGAAATAAACAACCTTTGACAGAAAACGCAGCACCCAAAAGCAGACCTAGTACACGAGGACCGGAAGACAACTCTATAAATAAACCAGGTTGGTGAAATGCTTAAGGCGTATATTTTAATTGCACAGAAATCAGGAAATTTCAAAGTGGAAGTTCCATAATGGCAGTCCCCTGGGCGCTTTACCTTAAAAGCATGCATGTTAGCACTCAGAGCAGCACAAATGAAGTAAATTGGGAAAAGAGATCCTTATCCAAGCCCAAGTGTTATCCAACAAAACCAACCTGCACTCAGAAGCAATGCTGAGAGAAATAGTGGGCTCTTGTGTACACTCTTGAACTGGAATTTCAGTCCCCCCATTGAAATAGTGTGACTTAGGGAAGGTCACTTGGCCTCTCTGAGCTAGTTTTCACGATATCTGTATCATGATGTTGAGTCTTTGTGTGATTTTAAGTAGTATACCACAAATACCAACTCACTGAGCTTCATGACTCTGTAAGCACTCCTGTTTGCCCACTTCATAGGACAAGAAACAGATGCACATACAGTAATTTGTCCAAGATTTTATTTCAGGCAGTCTAGCTCCAGAATCTATGCTCTTACCTATGATACCATGTGTATAAAATATTCAATTCCTGGTATCTAGTAGATGCACAGTAATAAGTAGTTATTATAAAGTGCTGAAATAGTTTTAAAAACCACTTGAACACATTCTTCTTCCAAAGTTATGGGTCTCAAAAGTTGAATTTTCCTATTTTTCATAGAAGATACATTTTAATTTTGGAAAGGAACAAATGAGGAACAAAGTCCTGGTTTATTCCCTGTTGCAGCAACTCCTCCTGATCCAGCTGTTAGTTTGCAATATGTTCATCTTTACAAATGTGGATGTACACACACAGGCTCTTGGCTTGTAAAAAAAAAATGTATTCTGATTTCCATAATAACCAAAGTATTATGATTACCATCTACATTTTTCTTACTCTAGTTATACCATTTTTTGATAGGCTGCAGCTCCAATTTTCTTTCAGACTTCTGCTTAAGCATCATGTCCTCAGAAGATGCCTTCCTTGTTACCTCCTCCAGCACAAATAGGTCAGGTATACTAGCCCACTTTTCTATCTCCCTACACTTTCTCAGAGCACTTGCTTTACCAGTGTTCATTAATACTTGTGATTTATGTGGCTCTCCTGATTACTGTCCAATTCCCTCCAAAAGACTAAAAACACTAATCTGTGGTCCTCGTTCATGCTAAATCCCCAACGCCTAAGCACAATCCCCAAACACAAAAGGTGCTGAGTAAATGTGTAAACACATGAGTGGAAGTCCACAAAAATTAGGTATTCGCCCAAGGTCATACTGTCACCAGAACTGGGGTCTATGGGTTCAGACAGGAGGTCATAGGCTCCATGTCCCAACACCCTTCCATTGTGTTTTGGTTCACCAGATAGTCACTTTCAGATAACAGAGCATGTCCTTCCCTAAATTCAGTGCCATCTAAGTACTTGTGGAATTTTACTTTACACATATTCCTGACACACCCAAAGGCATCCCAGGATGATAGACTTTAACAGATGGAGTGAGTGTTTGCCTAAGAGCTGTGAAGTCTGGATTCCAATATTCCTAGCTCATTACTCTCACTCAACAGGTCATCGCTTGGGTTCATAAGCATCTTATATCGGAAAAGCATATGTGGTGACTCTTATCAGTGAATTGTGATTTAAATTATGTCTCCTACCTGGGTCCCTGCTCCCCCCCAAAAAAACTCTACAATGAACAATCAAACTAAATTTTCGTTCTTTCCAACTATCAAGCTACCCCAAATTCTGGGAAATGCAAACACGAGCGCAACAGGGAAAAGGTACCAAAATTAAAGACCTGGGAACGGGCTCTGGTTCCAGCACTTCCTAGAAATGTGACCTCAGATCCAACTCTTTCTCGGGACATCAATTTCACCTGTAAAATGTAACTTTACTATTTGTCGGAGTTACCGGGGCGACGGAATGAGATATCGGCTGCGAAGCACTTCGTTAAAAAGGGATACTGAAATGACAACTGTTTTGCCACTGAACCGCAGAGAAGAGTGGTTGGAAAATGAGGTTTGGGGATGCAAACTCTGTCCATCGCTAGTTGTGAGACCCTAGGAGTTATTCTTCCAGGCTTTCGTTTCTTCATCATGGAGGATAAATAATTCCCACGCCCGTGGAATAGGTCTGCAAATTAAGTGTTTAAGTGTTTTAGCAGTGCTCTGCAAATTAAGTGTCCCTGACAGGCGTGCGCTACTAAAACGGTGGCCACTATTCAGCAAGCCTCAAGCCCCAACCTCGAGGTGACCAGCGGCGGGGACGGTCGCCCCTCCCCCACCCTGAGACACGCTCCGGTGCGACAGGTCCCGCCCCCATCTTAAAGGTCAAGCCGGACTCAAAAGGAGTGCGTCGAGGGGCGGTGCTTAGGGCCCCCCCAAAATGCCCCCACCCCCACCCCGACGTCCCTGCGTTCAATTCTCCGGCACCCGGACCCGGCGCGCGCCTGGAGGCCGGGCAGAAGCCACTCACCAGCTACCGCCCGGAGCTCTAGGGAAAGACTCGAGCGACGGCGGCAGCGGCGCGACGTCGTGACGTCACGGGGTGGCGCGGCGGCGCGGGCGTAGCGCGTCACGGCGGCCTGGCGGCGGACGTGTCTGGAAGGCCAAGGAGCCGCGGAGTCGGGACCTGCTGTGGGGCATGCGACGAGGAGTCGACGCCGAAATCACGAGGTGAGTGCGGCCGTGAAGTGCCCCTGCACCTTAGCGCAGGTCCCGCGAGGGCCAGCGGCCCACACCACCTTCGCCGGACGGCGCCCAGGCCCCGCCCCGGATTGTCCTGCCGCCGGCCCGGAAATAACAATCCGGGTAGTGACCCTTCGCGGCGGGGAATTCTCGGCCTGGAGTCGGGAAGCCGGGGTTCCAGGCCTGATCCGGCCGTTACCATTCGCGGTTAGGAACCAATTGCTTGTGTGGACTTCATCTTCCTCAAATGATGGTTCTTGGCTTCCAGGGTTGCTGCGGTTGGGCAGGGAGGGTGGATCTAAAAGCGTTACTGCAAACTGATGTTCTGCGGGGTTGTCGCCCCTGGAGACCCAGAGGGTTGGGATGGTTGCATGTCTTCGTGATCTTTTATTACACTTTGTTGTTCCTCAAAAAGCCTTCCTAAATGTTGTCTGATTGAAGCCTCGTGACGGGTGTGGGCAGTGAGGGGGTGAGGATTTATTGTGCCCCTTCTGGAAAGGAAGAAGAGTTCCAAGTAGAGAAGCGGCTTTTCGTTCGTTTAGTCTGTAAATCCCGAACATCAGTCTTGAGCAAGACAGAGTAATAGTGTTTAAGATGCACAAGGCCCCGCCCTTGAGTTTACATTTTAGCGAGGCAAACTAGATAGAGAAGTAAATAACACTGAATTAGCATGACAGGGAAAGAAAACCAGGGCTGGGGTAGAAACTAACAAGGTGCCGCTCTCTTGGAGGAAGCTTTTCTGAGGAAGGGACGCTGAAGGGAACACAATGACTTAATAAATTGACACAGTAACTGGGTGCAAAAGTCAGGGTTTTAATCCAGATCATCTAACCCCAGTGCCTACAGTCTTCTCACTAAAAATGGTATCTTCTTGTCATATGATAGCGACCTTTTTGGAAAAATCAAAAGTTTCCATTATTCGAGTCTCATCTCAGATGTCATCTTCTTTAGAGGCCTTCTCTCCACCTGGTTTGTTTTTTTTTTTGTTGTTGTTGTTGTTGTTTTGAGACCAGGTCTCCCTATTTTTGCCTGTGGAACCGCAGGCTCACGTTGCCTGGGGTACCATAGACTCAAGCAATTCCCAGCCTCAGCTTCCCAGGTAGCTGGGATTACATGCGCACACCACCACGCCCAGCTATTATTTTGGGACTAGGTCTCGCTATGTTGCCCCAAGCGGGACTCTAACCGCGCTCCCTAGCCCCAGCTGCTTCATAGTCTGAAGCTTACAGGTATGAGCCACCGTGTCGGCTCTCCACTTCTAAAGTAGTTAAGTCCCCAGATTACTTTGCTTAATAGTGTTCACATCACTTACAATGATTACATTTTCCCTCGTTTGCTTTTGTGTGGCCCCTCTTCCAGATATAGAAGTATCTAATGGCAGAAACTTTTCCTTGTTCCCTCTTCTGTCTCCAGTTCCTTTGACCCCGGTGCCTAGAATATAACTCAGTAAAAAGGAACTAAGGACATTGAATGAATGATCTGTAGGAAAGTCAAAAGAAAGAAGGGAGAAGACAAAATGTTTCTTCTCCCGTGTTTCCATTTTTGAGGGAAGAGCTATGGCTTACTCATTAACCCAGGAATTAGAGTTAGTAGTTATTTGTCACAAGGTGCTGAACAGGTTGACCACGTGAGTGGGAATAATACCCATAGATAGGGGTAGATTCATGGTCTGCTGTTACCTGGGAGTTCCTGTGTGCTGGGCTGTGATGAAATGCATAAGAGGTAATGGCAGTGTTCAGTAGGTGTCAGCTGTGACTGTTACTTCACATTCCTGCAGCACTGACCTCTGAAGTGGTTTTGGTTACATAGGACACGTTTTCTCCAGCAGGGAGTTCTGAAATAGGCACAGCCTAACATCTTCTGAGCCCTTCTGCCTTTTTCTTTTTCTGCTATATACATTTACTAAAGCTTTACACCTATCATCTTATTTTTCTTGTTGTTCTTTTGGTTTATTAAGGTTTATTAAGTATGGAAGAGTATTATGTAAAGTGTTAGGAAAGTAACTTTCAGTAGAAATCCCAAAATAAGAGACCAGGTCTTCTAACTCCACGGTTTTTGCTCTTTGCATTACCGCCTCCATCATAAACTCCTTTTTTGTCTGTGAGATGAGGCATTTCAGGATCTAGGACTAGTAGTAATGTAAGCTAACATGTAAGTAGGTACCTTGCAGGTACCATACATTGTCTTTAATGGTTTAAGTGTATTAACTCAGTGAATCTGTATGACTCAATAAGCTATTATCCCCATTTTATAGATGAGAAAACAGAGACATGGAATGGTTAAGTAACTTGCCAAAGCTTGCATAGTGATAAAAGATGGATCTTGAATGACTAAGGAGGAAATTTCCCAGTCTCTCTCAAAATATGAAGCATGATAATAGCTAACATTTTTTGATTACTGTTGTCAGATGCTGTGTATGATGCTTTCTTATCCATTGTCTTTAATCTTCGCAACAGTCCTACACAATAGAAACAGTCATCTCCACTTAGAGCTAAGAAAACATACCTAGAAAGTTCAGATAACAAGTCAGTATTTTCATCCAAACCCAGTTTTGACTCCAAAGACTATGGTCTAGAATGTCTTTTATTGCACTCTCCCATGACAAAAAGAAGTGTAGGTTGTTGTTCCTCATCCATCCCCTTTAATGCCATTAAGACTCTGGTAGTTTCCCCAGCTCATTTTGGGTGACAATTGCAATGGAGTATCATGTAGTAATAGACACTTTGGCCTCCTGCCCACTTAGCTTCTGGCTACAGAAGAGGAAAGCTAGTTTCTGCACGCAGACCCACACCCCTTTCACCTTAAATGGAAGCTGTTCGGTTCTGACTGCCAGAGAAGCTATCCCAAGGGAAATGGTGCTCAGCTCTGGTTGTGGAATCGGTGAAGCCTGTGAAGGAGCGCCCAAAGCTTGCCCTCTCAAAGCAAATGATTGTTGAATCGAATTTGAAGTTTCCCGTTCACACAGTGCCACTCTTCTCCTGCCTGAGAATTCACATCTTCTTTAGTATTTCATAGAGATTGATGGAAGCAGAAACCAAAACTCTTCCCCTGGAGAACGCATCCATCCTGTCAGAGGGCTCCCTACAAGAAGGGCACCGGTTATGGATTGGCAATCTGGACCCCAAAATCACCGAGTAAGTCTAAGTTATCTTAATTCATTACTTACAGAATTGGGGTGTTTGTGGTGATGGTGTTTAGAGAATTTTCAAAGGATGTAGGATATGTTTTGTCCCTTCTATTACGTTTTAATTATCTTTGAAGGAGATGTGAGTGATACTGTTACCTTGTCACTGTTCTTACATGTGGACTCTTGTCCTGCAGGAACACAGACCTGGGTATCCTTCAGACCATATACATTTTTTTTCATACTTGCCAGAGATGCCCTGTATGATATTTGCAGCTGTTTGATTCCTTGTACCCAGGGACCATTCTCACAATCAGCTTTTAACTCTTCTTGTTTATCAAAATGAAGAAACAAGCAGAATCCTTACAACCTTTGCAGACAGAGAGCTGCCACTTGGCTGTAACTCATATCAGGCAGCCATAGGGCCTTCGAAGGTCATAACTAGAAGCAGTCTGATGATTTGAGGGCCTGCTGTGTTCCAAATGCCATGCTGTACAGTTTTCAAACATTTTCAATTTGAGGAACCTTAAAATAATTAGAACTTTAAGTGAAATAGAAATTCAGAGCTGTTGTGATTAAGGAGGGGGAGAGGTACATCTAGAAGCTTCTGGCAATTGCCACCCTTTCTTTGGCAGTCACCCTGGGTTCCATGCAGGCACCTGAAAACTTCTGATACCTTCAGCTCTCTTAATCCTACAATAGAAACTGAGGTCCAAGAGACGGAAGTGCTTTGCCCAAGGTCACAAATCTAATTGAATTGCTCTTACTCCCCACTCTCCATCATGGCCATTACAGTGGAAAGGAATTTCCACTCTGGGTGGGGGGGGGGCAGTGTGGTGGTTGATGACTGAATAGTAAAGAGGGAGTGAGTTGAGCTGTATGGGGATCGAGGAGTCAGTACTAAAAGCAGTCATGAAGCAGATTTGCAGTCCTAGAACTTACACCCTTTGGAATAATATTAAAGGCAAGAGGAGAGGAGACAGGGAACCTATTAAGTCTGGGATGAGAGGAGCCATATGTAAGATTGGCGTTAGGGGAAAGGAGAAGGGATATAAACTAAGGAAACAGGATTGTATGGGAAAGTTTAGTTCCGTTAGCCTTCTCTGGCTCAAATTACTCTTGGGTACTTGTAGAAGTTAGGGTGGTATTTACAATGTCCCCCATATTGTGTTACCTTGATCCAGGGTAATATAGATTCCATATTTAGTTTGGTTCTTACCAGGATTCGTGGCTTTGAGGCTGAGGTTTTTGAGACTGCGTTCTATCTAATCTCAGTTCATGTCTGTTGATCAGAAAAGCTGCTTCAGCCATCTAAAATAAGACATGAGGGGTAGCTCCCAAGACTGGTTTCCAGCCCCACCTCTGATTATCTTAAAGTGAAGTCAGGAGGATGGAAGCACTTCACTGTTTCGGCTACAGTTCCTTGTGATGAGACTTGTAATTGTTACATCAGTTTTAGTCTCCTGCCTCTGATTGACAGGAGAGTTCAAATGGGCATCTTCCACCTCAGTTGATGTTGTTAGTGCAAGTATATGAATGTTTTTTTCAGTTAGAACCTTGGTAGGAACATTGAACCGGCTTCTCCACTGATAGCACTGTTTTTTTTCTACATGACACCTAGAGCTGTAGCGCAGCCCCAGAGCTAGCTGCAGATTGGGGTCTCGAGCCTCTCCTTAAAATCCTAAGTATCAATCGTGGCTTATGGTTAACATGAAATTTACTTACTTGGAGCAAGGGACCCTAACATTTTAGGAGAGTAGCTCTTACATTATGAAAATAAATGTTTTCTTTCCAAATTTCTTAATTTCTGACTCCTGTTCCTCTCAGGATTGGTAACTATGAGGGGGGTGGGGATGGGGTGGGGAGATAACTATGGACCTAGATTAATTATGAAGATATAGCAACCACCCAAACAGTGAAGGACTCTCTGGTATGACTTACATGAACATTTAGTACCTGGCTTGGAGTCCAGTCTCAGGATGTATTATTTGAACCGTTATCTCTAAATTTCTAGCAACTCTTGATAGAAATCTGCCAAGCACCCTCCAACTTTCATGATTAAACACATATCCACTCACAAATTGCTGCTAGTTCTGCCATTTTACCCTGTACATATACCTGCTCATTACCCTCCTTATTCCTGACCTCTTTTCTCTTTTATAAGCTGATTTGAAAGCCCCTCCTGATTTGAACATTCTCACCTCTTGTTAGAAGACAAGTTGTCTTATCTACTGTCATGAATGGTTACCGGAGTATGTAAGAGTGGCAATTTTAAAAAAGTTTATTTCATAATTAACTCTAATCTCGTACACTTACGCCTGGCTTTATTTAAGACTGAAGTTAGACTAGAGTCAGTCTCCTCTTAACAGAATATGCATGGCTGACCTCTGTCTAGCACTGACATTTTCCTCCTTGCTTATTTGTGTTCACTTTGTAATTGCAATAGTGACCACTTTGTAACTATACTATGACCTCTGAGTATGTGGATGGCTGAGTAGGTCTTAGAGATTTGTATTTAGGAGAATGGTGACATAGTTTTACTTATGCTGTTAGCAGGTTGCAAACAAATGTTCTTTCTCCTCTGCTCCTTAGCCACATTTTACCACATATAAAGTCTGTTCAGTGAAATCATCTGTTTATTATAGCTCTACTATTGTATTAGTTTGTGTTATTTAAGCACATTACAACATTATGAGACAAGTAAAACATAGAACAAATCGTTTACCTATTTTATAGAAAGAGTTAACTCAGTTTACTGAAGTAGTTAATGATAGGACTATTTTCCTCCACTAATTTACTGCTGTTCGCACAAATAATCTAATTGTTCACATAACTGAACAGTCATAACCAAACGCATTTAGAGTTTTTAAACGTAAGGATTTCTTTTTAAATTATGTGGCCCAGTCTAACTGGGGGATGAAAACTTCTAAGCTGGGCATGGTGGCACATGCCTGTTGTCCAAGCCTGGGGAGGCAAGAGGCTTGGAATCACTTGAGTTCGCTGGTTCGAGACTACCTCGGGCAACATAGCGAGACCTAGTTTCAAAAAAGCAGCCTGGCGCTGTGGCAGGCACCTGTAATCCCAGCTACTTGGGAGGCTGAGGGATCGCTTGAGACCACAGTACCCCGGGCAACTTGAGTCTGCGGTACCACGGGAAACATAGTGAATCCTAGTCTCCAAAAAAAAAAAAAAACAGCACTTCTAAATGTCCTTAATAATGCCTTCAACATAGAAACCAAAAGTTAATGTCAGGAGACACTCTTCCTTTTCATGCCTTGGCTTCCATGAGATAACCTTTCTTGTTTGCGCTCTTAGATTTGAATCACATGGGACCATTTAATAACAGAGAGCACAAAGACTCTAAAAACCTAGCATCATAATTTCTGTAAGCTTATAAAGATACTTTCCTCTAAAATTGTACAATGAAAATAATCTTAAATGTCATTTCGTTGACTTCCCATTGCCTACAGCATCAAATTAAAATTCCCTTACTAAGCAAACATCCTTCGCAATCTGCCCCCTGCTGCCTGTCAGCCTCTTCTACCCATACCCGCTCTCTTCCAGAGAATCAGACTTTTTTACCTTTGTACATGATATTCACTCACATTCCGGCCCTCCACTCAGATACAGCCTTTCAAGAAGCTTTTCTTAACCACCACCTTCCTTGCACAGTTGGTCCTCTTCATCTCTGTGCTCCTGTACCTTCCTCTGTGTGCAGTATCACACTGTTTTGTAATCACATGATTACAAGTTTCCACTCTTTAACCAAAATGTGAGGTCCTTGAAATTAGGGACCTAGTTGTATTCATCTGAACAGCTAAGTGCTTGATACCTACCACTCCTGCCACACAGTAGGGCCTGTTTTAGCATTTGGGTAGGGTAGCTATTTTGTGCCATTAGGCAGGGAGACCATTTTAGAGAACCACTTCAGAAAGCACTGATTACGTGACAGGAGTATGTGCAGAACGGGTGTACTCATTTCCTAGCTCCTGAGGGCTGCACGGCCCACATTTCATTGAGAAGCAAGACTCTGATGAGTAGTGAGTTCTCCCATACTTCAGCAGCAGATGAAAGTATTTGCAGATGTGAAAGCCAGATTCTCCAGGCTTTTTTCACTATCAGAGCTAGCAGTCCCCATCTCCAGGAAGCAAAATAGTAAACATTTCATTCCTTTTGTTTCGTTGTTCCGATAATTTCAAGAAATTATCAAACAAGAAAAGACATGCCGGAGAAGTTGAAAGACATGGACCTAAGCAGATGTTCTTGGAATCTTAAGGTCGCACTTCTGGGCAGAACACATTTGTTAGCTTTTCAAAGACTAATCTGTTGGCTTTTTTTTTCCTGAGAAAATTAAAATTCATTTCCTAGGAAATGCCGATAGCCTTACCTTCCTGCTATTAAGCAGAATGGAACTAATGAAAAGATGACCAGCCCCCAGTAGATCATTTGGGGGTGGGGGGGAAACCAGGTTTAACCCATCATTCATGGCACCGGGTGCTGCCGTGTTGAAGTTTGAATGGGCATAGGAAGTGGGAGCTGCAGCTGTGAATTAAGACTCGGGGGACATTCTTCTATCCCATCTGTCAATGCACGAGAGAAACTCACCCTAGTTTTAAGCCTGTTCTGAAAATCAAGTGATACCAGAAGTTTGCACTTTAGGTACCTCCCATTCCCCTGAACAGTCACTCCCTACACTCTCGCTGACAGCTACAGTCTCCTGAGGATGGAGTTGAAAAATTGGAAACAGGTCTAAAGACCAGAGTAATATCCACAATACGCTTTGGGATCCTTGCCTCTTGCCCCAGTGCAAGACCTATCTGTATTATGTCTTCCTTGCTCCGCCGTGTCACGCACCTGATCCAAGATAATGGGTCTGCTTGCTGATGTACATTAGTATCCAATTTAGTATAGCTTATGATCCATCTTATATCTTCTGCCTCCCAAAGGAGATTCTTATTCAAGAATAAAATCTTGATGAGTTTCTTTTTAAAAAACAATGTGAATATAAATGTGGCTGTAAATGACAGCTTTACTGACTCCCTGTGGGGTAGAATTCCCAGTAATAACAGATTTAGCATGTGGGCTGATACCTTTTTAGTATCACAGGGACAGCATTGTTTAGAGAAAGCCTTGACTCCATTTGAATAGTGCGGAGGATGCCAGGAGGAAGGCCAAAGGAAAAGGAAACGGGAGAACTGTTGGTTTGTCTCACCCTTACATCAGATGACAGGAAGTCAGAATTGAGATTGGCCACAGCAACCTGTTAAGGCCACATCTGTTTGAATAACTTAAAAGCTCTATAGAAACCAAATAATTTGTCAAGCATCATGGACTCTTAAAAGGACAAGGGGTAGAATGGCAAGCAAGAGCTGGGAATGATCCTCCTGCCAGGAATAAATTCTTCCTAGGCTTTTCTGTGTTCTTTATTCGATCATACTCCAGAGTATAAACCATATTAATGCAACTAGGGTTGGTTAACTATCCATGGTTGGACGATTTATAGAACTGGCAAGGTTCCCCTACCCTTTCCAAGACCAGCCTTGGTCTTACTGTGATTCCACATTGTCATCACATTCAGTCACTCCAGGGATTGAAACTCAAGCACTTATAGACGTGCCCTAGCTGTGCTTCAGTTTGGGCAGCAATTCTGTCATGTACAGTTTGGGGTTAGTGACCGACTCTGAAATCCAATAGGGAAACGTTCCAGTGTTGTTGCTTTGTTTGTATGGATGTGTATGTGTTACTGTTTTCGAGAGAGGATAGGTTTTGACTTTTGGAGTGTGGGTATGTATTTCTGATGGAGTTACAGTTACTCACAAATACTGTGGCATTGCCAAGAAATTAAAAATAAATAAATCGACACTATTTTTGAGCTTTTCTCCAAAAGAAAAACAAATGGTGCTGTGGGCCAGACAGCTGTTTGTTAGGTGTGGTTTTTTGTTTGGTATTTTTGTGCTGGACAGACGCATAGCCATGACAATTTTAGTTCCCATTCCAAATAGAGGCAAACAACTCTGTTTGCCAAATAAACAACGCAGAGTTTGGAGGAAGGTGTGTGTGTGGGGGGAAACATCGCAATTTGGAGGAAGGTGGGGGGGGCATGAGATTCTGTCTGGGGGGGGGTAAATTATCTGCTGCTTTTATCTTGCACTTCAGCTGAGTGGCCCACAACTTCCCAGCGCATGCTCACAGACTGTTCTCTCTCCACAGATACCACCTCCTCAAGCTCCTCCAGAAGTTCGGCACAGTAAAGCAGTTTGACTTCCTCTTTCACAAGTCAGGTGCTTTGGAGGGACAGCCTCGTGGATATTGCTTCGTTAACTTTGAAACTAAGCAGGTAATCAGGCTTCCCCCACCCCCTTCACACCACTTAGCACGCTCCCACATCACCCTGGTGACTAGAACAGCAGTTTCTTGTGGGCAGGAGCCATGCCTTACTCATCTCTCTAGACACTACCGGGAGTCTGAAATCTGTCCTTGATGAACAGATGAACTCGTGAGCAGCTTTCAGAACCTGCTCTCCTGGGCTTGCTCTGAGGCAGCTGACCTACTTTCTGACCAAGTGCTTGGGATACATACATTGAGCACATGGACAACCTCCTCCCTGTTCTGTTTTGTTTTTCCCTACAGCGGCTGGCCCACAAAGCTGCCTTTTCTTTCAGTAGTTGTGCCCCATGGTGCAGAAGCCCTCCCGTCTGTGGTGAACCACCCACAAACTCTTTTTGATTTTTGATTTTTTTCATGTACCCTTTTTCTCAGTGTCTCAGAACAAATGCATGTGTATTTACATATATGTAGAGGAAGTTCAGCTTTAATCATGATATATACATGGATCATCTTGTATTAAAATGTAGCTGTTATGGATATGCATTGATAAACTGAATTTGAATGGTATAGGAGTACTGCTTAATACTTCCTATAACTTGAATCAGTCTTTTGTAAAAGCATTTCTCTGTATATTGTTTTACTTATAATTATATTTGCATGTTTTTCTTGTAAAAAAATGTGTAGATTAAATTACAGATAAGAACATTGCTTAGCAGCTGATATACTCACTCTTAGTATTTAGATATTTGTTTTTCTAATCTCGTCATATTCACACACACATAAGTGCAGGTACAGTTTATAGTACACAAGCAAAATGTTTACCACTCAAAGTATAGTAAAATTCTTCTGTCATCTATTGCTCATCACAAGAATGTTCTGTGTCATATTGTGATCTCACCAGTGTAGCGGTCTATGACTGTGTGTGTGTGCACATGAAAAATTCATTGATGTATATAGCTTTAGTACTTATGTATTTCATTCTGTGTAACTTGGATCTCCATTTAAAAACAAACCAAATTTTTGATGACATCTCATTCTATGAATGTGTGGTACCTACCGTATTTAAGTTGTCCTCACTGATTTATAAGCACACACTGTCATGGATATCTCTGTAGCTCCATGTACATGTTGACTGCACTCATGGAAATGGTGGACATCAATGAAAGCTGGGCCCATCTTTTCTTCATACAGCTACCAGATAGCCTTCAAATAGTGATATGTCAATAGAGTCTGAGACTGGGAATGTCCTTGTCCTTCCCAGTGCTGAGAATTTTTAATTCCTCTAACTTTTACAAATGTGACAGTTGATAAGTTGTATGTTGTTTTTCTAATTATTCAGAAATTTCAGAGGGAACTGAAAGGATGCCCGTTTAGTCAGCACTGCTACTATGTGAAAGGATCTTACAGCCAGCTAGTCATCATGTTGGGGATAGGTCTTGGTTTAAGGCCATTGGTCTAGACATCACAACTTCTGTTTCTGACGCCTTTATTAGCTTTGTGCAGGTCTTTTAACATAACTTGACTTCAGTTTTTCTCTAAAACAATGATTAAAATATACCCTCTCTTTACCCTATAGGAAACAGAGATTCGAATAGATGGCGGCATATCAGAAAACACCAGTGGCATTTAATAATATTGTTGAATATATGGTCTTTAAATAACATACAAAGATAGAAAATTATTTTTGAAACATTTTGTGTCCTGCCAGCATCTATTACTGCCGGTAGAACAATGCGTAGAGTATGTCACGCAAGTGTTCATCCATCCAATGAAACTTAAAAGAAGAATAAAATCTATCCCTCTCACTTTCTGTGCAGATGTGAGGCAGGGATGCCGGGTCTCCAGTGCCAGCACATAGTGGGTACTCAATAAGTAGTTTGTTGAATACCATGCTGGCAAGCACCAAAGGAGTAAGTGATTCCTGGGAAGCCAGACTGGAATGCTGTTGGGGTTACACTGTCATCTCACATAGTCACTCCTGTTCCTCTTCCTGTTCCTTAAGGGTTTCTTCACCCTCAGCCAGCATGGGCTCCACTTGGCTGACTGCCTCATGGATACAAATGGAGCACAGAGGGTTTGGCAGGATGGAAAAGTACAGCCAGGTTTCCTGGGAAGGTCCTAGAGTGAATGTTACCCCGCTTCAGGAATTCCTTTCAACCTTGTTGCTCCAGGGTCTGATTGGGGAAAGGGTCAGGGAATGTTTGGCCCTGGAAACCAGGTGCATCGATTGGCTCACACAGATACCTTGCTCGCACTCTCTTTGACTCACTCCTGCTTTTTCCGGTCTAGTTTCCTTCACTCCCATATCCTTTGAAGCCGCTGCTGTTCCTTACTTAGAATCCAGGGAGTATAAGCCCTAGTTCAGGATATAATTCTAGGATACCTGAGAGGAACAGAATTTCTTGACACAGAAAGTGCTACCCTAACTAACGCAAGTGTGTAGAAAGGTATCGCCTAAGAAAAGCAGTCCCGTTAGCTAACTGGCTGAGTGTCTACTGTGTTCTCAATGCTTTGCTTTACTCTTTGAATCTCTACAGGTGTTGGTGAGGTACAAGTAGTAGTAGCCAATTTTACAGGTGAAAAAATGACTATCCGGAGAGATTATAATCTCCCCATAATTCACTGCCAGTCAGGGACAATCAGGATATGATTTTTTATTTTGACTTTGAGAAACTCACCCTTCTTGTCATTCACCTTTTATTGTAAACCCTTTTGTCAATGGGTTACCAAACACAATTCCCAAAACAATTGAAAGCCCAGCCTTGAAAATCAGTGAGGGTCTATGAGAATGCATGTGGCTAGATAGACATTTGATTATTCTGCTGACATCAGTCCCTTTCCTGGACAGGAAGCTGAACAAGCTATCCAGTGTCTCAATGGCAAGCTGGCTCTGTCGAAGAAGCTGGTGGTGCGGTGGGCACACGCTCAAGTCAAGGTAAGTTCAGCAGGTCAGAGAGGCCACATCAGGCTCCTCCTAAATGTCTCCGAAATAGAACTGTCCACTTCCCTATTTGCATCCCAGCCTTTCACATCTGGAGCAGCCAGGCTTCGGTCTCCTACTTGTATTTACCATGTGTGTTGCCAGATTTTTCTTTTGAGAAACATCTCAGGAGGGATTAAGTTCCTTGCTTGTTTCTCTCCACATACCCACAGATTCTGTTTTTGATTGATTTTTCCATGTGGCTGATGTGTATACTCAGACCGCGCGCTCTCTCTCTTTTTTTTTTTTAAGAAGCGTGGGGGTTGTTCTTTGGCGGAAAAAAAATGTATTTTTAAAATTAGTTGCTTTAGGCATTATTAGTCTCTTCCCAGCCTCTCAATCCTGTGGAGGGTTTGAATATGTTTATTCTAAATGCTTGGGAAACGGGTAGTTTGAGGGCTTAAAGCAATGGTGTCTCCTTACTCCAGAGATTTGGAGGGTTATTTGTGGAACTTTGCAGCGCTGTATTGTCTCCAAGGCCTGAGAAGTGGCAAACTGCCTTGTTCATCTTGTAGTTGGTCTCTTGGGAGAACGTGCTGGAAAAGCTCTGACCGTTGAGAAAGCAGTGAATGACGTTCTGTTACAACGCAGCGCGGAGGTGGTGATGTGTATGGGCTGCGGCAACCCCAGGCGTTGGTGCTCTTCCTTCTGTGGTGGAGTTTTGACAGACCTACCCGCTAAAAGATTTGTGACAGTTAAAATTGGATCTTCACTCTTTGGCTATAGGCGCTTGTTTTTTGTTTTTTTCTCAGAAACTGCTCAGCAAACTTCCCAAACTTCCCAGAAATCAAACGCTGGCGCATAGCCGTCAAGCGGAAACAGATACTTTGACTCCTTATGAGTATTTCAGGTAATGGCAGAGCCTTCTCAGTTTCTAGGACATGTCACCTTAAAAATAGAACAACAGCTAGGTGCCGTGGCACATGCCTACAATCCCAGCCTTGGGAGGCTAAGGCTAGGGATCACTTGAGTCCGTGGGTTCTGGACTACCCCGGGCAGCATAGTGAGACTTAGTCTCTTAAAAAATAATAATAATAAATAGAACAACAAGGAGAATTTACTAACTGGGTTTTTACTCTAAAGGAAATCAAGTCTCATTTGCCAAACTGGCTGTCCTGTTCTCGTTCTACATCTCACTGAGAAGACTTGGAGGAGCAATCTTCCATCCTGTCTCCCACTTGAGAGCCACTGCGTCTCATCCTGCTCTTCTATAAGTCTTTGACCAAAGGCTTCTGACTGTTTAATACTATATTGACTTTTTACAGGATCTATTTACCTGACTTCAAATTAAACAGTTCTTTTATTATAGGATGTTTAAAACATCAGGGTTTAGGCGAGGCACGGTGGCTCA
>PVHY01008269.1:0-35008 GCA_004024945.1 Uropsilus gracilis
GAAACCTGGATGTACCTAGAAGAAATCATTCTAGCAGAAACGAGCCAGATAGAAAGGGACAGAAACCAAATGGTTTCACTAATATATGGTCAACCAAATGAAACTGCACAAGGGGAGAATGGGGACCAGCTGGAGTGGGTGGGAAGGGGAGGCGGTGGGTGACCCCCAGGGACTGAAATGATGTGAAATATATATAAATTAAAAAATTATTAAAAAAAAAAGAAACATCAGATTTTCAAAACTTTTTGCCTCTTTTCCTCTCAGTGATGTTTCTTGGTCACTAAAATGTCTAAATTTACATCTATTTAAAAAATGTCTTTAAATTTCTCAGTTTAAAACAGACTGCTGAATTTTTAATAAGATGGGAAAAAAAACTTCTCGAAATAATAAACCAGTTCAGTTAGGTAGCTGGTTACAAAATCAACACACAGAAGTAAGTAACTTTCCTATATGCAAAAAGTCAAACCGAAGAAGAAAGCAAACCAAAAACATCCCATTTACTACAGCACCAAAAACAATTAGATACCTGGGAATAAACTTAAAAAAAAAAAAAACATGAAAAAACTACACAAAGAAAACTTAAAGCACTGCTAAAAGAGATAGAAGACATTAGGAACTAGAAAGATATTCCCTGCTCATATATTGAAAGAATTAGCATCATCAAAATGACCATCCTTTCAAAAGTAATCTACAAATTCAATACAAAAATTCCAATTTTTATATCCCTATAAATTCCTATAAAAATTCCAATGATATTTTTTAAAAAGATAGAAAAATTACAGAAGTTCATATGGAACAACAAAAGACCTTGCATATCAAAAAGCCTCCTAACCAAAAAAAGAGAGAATGGAGGCCTAATTATTCCAGACTTCAAGTTATACCACAAAGCCATAATAATTAAAACAGCATGGTGCTGGTACAGCAACAGACAATCAGACCAATGGAACAGAATTGAGTGCCCGGAAATAAAATCACACATATATAGCCAAGAAATCTTTGACAAAGAAGGGAAAAACTTGAACTGGGACAAAGATAACCTCCTCAATAAATTGTGCTGGGAAAAATTGGACTAAGACCTGCAAAAAAATGGACCAAGACAACATCCTCACACCATGTACAAAAACCAACTCAAAATGGATAGAAGACTTAAATGCAGACCTGAAACCATAACATACATAGAAGCAAACTTGGGCAAAACACATACATAGAAGCAAACTTGGGCAAAACACTCCATGAATTATAATTCAGAAGTCCCTTTCTGGAAACATCTACAGATGACAAAAAATGAAGGAAAACATGAACAGATGGGAATACATCAAACTAAAATGATTTTGTACGGCAAAAGAGACAACAGAAAAAAAAACTAAAAGAAGCCCATGTATATGGGGAAAAAATTTGCCCTCCACAAGAATGATAAGGGCTTAATAACGAAGATCCACAAGAAATTTACACAACTAAACAAAACCAAATCAAGAAGCCCAATCAAAAAATGGGAAGAACTAAAAAAACACTTATCTAAAGAGAAAATATAAATGGCTAACAGGCATATGAAAAATTGCTCAATGTCACTAGCAATCAGGGAAATGCAAATCAAAACCACAATGAGATACCTCCTTACACCAGTAAGAATGGCCCACATTAAAAAAAAAAAAAAAAAAAAAAAAAAAAAAAAAAAAAAAAAAAAAAAAAAAAAAAAAAAAAAAAAAAAAAAAAAAAAAAAACAAAAAAAAACAGGCAACAACAAGGGCTGGCATGGATGTGGAGACAAAAAAACACTCATACTTCTGGTGGGAATGTAAACTGGTCAAACCACTATGGAAAGCCGTGTGGAGGACCCTCACACTAATGAAAATGGGACCATTTGATCCAGCAATCACTCTTCTGGAAATCTACCCAAAGGAGACCTCAATGTAGGTACAAAGGGACAACTGTGCCCAGAAGTTTATTGGAGAACTATTTATAATTACAAGGACATGCAAAAAACCCAAACATTCCCAGAGAATGGATGGAAAAGATGTGGTATATATTATACTCAATGGAATATTACTCATCAATTAAAAATTTAATGGCAAATTAGATGAATTTATGGTAACATGGATGCACCTAGAAGAAATCATATTAGCAGAAACAAGTCAAAAAGAAAAAGACAGTCACCAAATGGATTCACTATAATATGGGACATGGGAAAGATAAACAAAAAGCCATGAAGAAAAGTCAGAAGAAGCTAACAATCAAATTTAAGTACACAACTTGTGGGGGGGAGAGACAGAGTGGGAACTGTCAGGGAGGGTGTGGGGGGGGAACAGTCAAGGAGCGTGAGGAAATCTTGCAGAAAAATCCCTCATCTTCTCATATTGCTCACATAATGCATAAAATATCTCAAATTATAATAAAGTCAGAACATAACATCCAGGTTTTGATATAAGAGCGTATAGGAAGTCTGTGAATGTATATAAAATTTCCTATATTCTTTTCACTAAAAATACCTTGAAACAACGATTCCTACAAAATTCCAGAGGGAGATATCTTTTATTTCCTTTTTTGCATTTGATCAAACATCTGAAAGATCTAAAAATTTCACTAGAATGACAACATCTCTACTTAACTTATTGCAGAGTTTTATATTGCCAAGAATGAATGAAAGATACCTATTACACGTGAAGCAAAGAGAATTGAGACATGAAAACTAAACATGATGCCTCAAAGGTCTTCAAGTTACCTAAAAGTGACAAGATCTTTCTTTCCCACCAATTAAAAGTTCATCTTAGAAGTGTAAATTCTATACAAGTGCAATTGGACAGAAATTAAAGATATGTGCTCTCTATAATGGCAAGGGTGCAGAGAGAACCTCAGAAAAGACACCTGGTCACAAATACACATCCCTGATGGTTCCCTAATACTTCAAACTGAGAGCTCTGAGTGCCATTTGTTCCAGACCAAAAACTTGAAGGCCAGACACTAACGCCTTTTAAATTTCTTCTGATTAATATCCCTCAGCAGCTGATTTGTCACTTCCAAAGACTCCACATGTTGTTCTCCAAGGCAAACCTACTCTGCACTGATCTGAAGAAGAAATGAGGCATGCTGAAGAAGTACTATTAGAGTTTAATGTGACTGAAGCTCAGTAATCCTCACGACTTGAAATTAAACATTAAGTACTAAAGTGGAGACAGACACTAAAAATTTACCTCTTTTTCTTTTGCAGAGTCTGAGTTCATTAAGAAGGTGATGCCACCAATGGATCATAAATAATGTTTTGGTGAAATAGATGCCATGCAAAACGAACCCCATTTTATCAAGTTTCTGTGTACCTTTTAAAGAGAAACAAGTTCCACATTCTAATTTGGCCATGTTCTGAGAAAGGCAACCCATCATTTCTTTTTCTTTTTTTTTTCTTTAATGTTTCAAGGTCTCAATTTTGTCCTCTCAGCAAAATGTGCTTTTTAAGATCTTAAGCTGGAGAACTCTCCCAACCTTAGAAATTATGTTTTCTCTTTCATGGGTGATCTTTGACCTTGAAGTGAAAATGGAAGTTATTCATTCACCTCTAAATACCATAAAGACTTATCTTTACAAAACTCATTTTGCCTCATGATATTACTAAAATACAAATTATTTAATGTCAGGAGAAGTGAAGGAAATAAAAGTCAATCCCCTGGAACTCTTGAAGCATTTTTCTTTCTTCAGTTCACCTATTAAATATCTCCCCTTTGAAAAGATAACAGAAAGACATTTTTTGTTCTATTTTTATTACCCAATTCTCAGACACTAGATAGAACACAGGAAATCCTTTTGAACAATCCATCCTACAGAAATATAATGACAGTTGCCAATGAGAGATATATATTTCATTTTATATTTCTAGTAGCTATATTAAATGAAACTTCATTTATCTAGTCTAAAATATCAATATATTATTTTAATGTTTAAGAAACATCACCAATGAATAGGACAGCTACTTTTTTGGATACCAGCTCTGGATTTCCATTGTGTGTCCCACACTTCCAGCATGTGTGAATCTGGATGAGGCACATTTTAATTGTCCAGTGACGCCTGTGACCAGTGGCTACCAAACTGGGTCATGCAGCTGCAGTTTATTTGCAGAAACACTTGGAACAAAACCTGGCATTTTATACTATCTTTGTCCAATCCAACTATTTTTTTCTGTCCTTTTCTGTTTTAGTCACCAAATTGTACACCAAACTGATCTTTGTTTTATTGTCCTTTAAACTAGTCAAAGACACTGCTGGGATTATAAAGTTTTGAAAGATAGGAGTGCATTCTAAGGCAGATAAATACTTTGCTTATTGACATTGTTGGGTTTACAATGTTTTGTTTTTTTTTTTTCACTATAATTTGTGCTTTTAAATTCTCTGCTTGGGATGCAAGTTACGTCTGTCACTCATAAGTTAGTAAATGTACACAAGATAATTTGACTCACTACTGAGAAACAATAATTGTCAAAGGATTGTTCTAAGATATCCATGAAGTGAGACTTATCCACCTAGTACAGAGCTAGCATAGGCACCTACTGAACATACATGCTGTTCTCCATGTCTTGTCCACTACCTGGATAGAACAAGGCTCTCCTCTGTTTCACTTGTCTCTTTACCATGAGTAGAAGGAAGAAAGTAACATATTATGCCAATTCACGATCTGCTTGACAAGGAACACATTTATTTACATCATTCCTATGCACAAAAAACATTACTCACTTATTTGATTAAATATTTAATTCCACCCAACTTCACAAGATTTTTGTGACCAAAATATTCCATGGTTTTGTACAAGAAATCCAATTATATGACAAGGTTTAAGGTAACTCCTGAAACTGCAAGAGCTAATTTTAATACTAAAAAAAAAAAAAAAAATTCACTTTATTTTTTAGCAGAGAAATTATTAACTTAGAATATATGTAAGTTCACAATTATCTAATGATTTCAACTAATTCGAAATATTTTCCTGATCTGCCAAAAGAATAAAAATGTATTGTGTAACCTATCTTCTTTGTATCACACAAAAAAATTATGTCTGCTATTTTTTTTAAAACTAATTCTACTTTTATTACCCCTCTACTCACCCGCCAAATTCATTTTCAGGACCCATCTTTTCAAAACCATATATCAAATTATATCCTTCATTAAGACATCTCACATTATTTTCAGAATGAAACCTGAAATCCCTAAAAGGTTCCATTGAGTACATCATCCAAATGAAATCACATTGCTCCTCTGCCCCCCACACTTCAATCAGTCATGCTGGTCCCCTTCTTACTCTTTAGGCCATGCTAAATGAAAACATGTACTTTTGGCTGTTTTCTCTACCTGACCTGGAATGCTCTATTCTCTTAATTAGCATACTGTTCTTACTTCAAGTGTTATTCCTCAGAGAATTATTCTCTGACCAAACAACCTAAAGAAACAGTCTAATTAAAATGTGAATTAACCTCTCTCCATATCCTATCCTTTTCTACCCTATTTTTTTCTGCTTTATTTCTACTTTCATAATCTAAGGTTCGTAGGTGTCTGTTGACCTATTTAAGGTTCTCATCCCTCTCCCTGTCCAATTAAATATAAATCCTTGAGAGGAGAAATCACACCTATCCTATTCACCACCAAATCACCATACCAAGTGTGGATTTTGGTGAGAAATACAGGAACAAAGCTGATCTGGTTGGTGTCATTAGTAGGCATCATAAAAGGCTACATGTCAGGGGATGGTGATTTTTAAGGCAATGGAAGACTTGGGAAGCATGGCAGTAGTAGTAGCCACATTTTACTCTTGCTTCCACACAGCTTTTGTGATAAGAACCCAAGGATTCCAGCAGTCCAGGATAACTCTTTAACTCACTATTCAAATGTCCTTATTTATTATTTTACCAGAGATATCTGCTGTTCTGAGACTATTTACCCCAAATAAGATACTAGACTGCAGAAAGAAGCCTAGAACAGTACAATAGAGTTGAAGATAGGCCAGATATAAATTGAAACTGTAGATAAATGAACCTGAATAAATGACCTAGTCTTTTGAGCTTTATTTTTCTCGACTAGAACATAAAAGTTCTAGTGCTACTGACATGATTAAGTCACACATAGTCCATTTGAAGTGCTCAATTTATTAGCAGTCTGTAACAGCAAATGTTTTACTTTCATTTTTCTGAATTATTTTACTCTGATTTTAGAAGTTATCAACTGAAATTTTTTCTCGATGAATTTGTGTCATGGTGGAAGATGAGTTCCAGACAGAACATCTATAAGATTTAATTTACCTTAAACCTAGCAAGAAAATATAACCATACTTTATTTAATTAATTTTTCCCACTCTGTACATTAATTTCCTTAGATCCTTGTGTGGGAGAACATATTTTAATCTTATGCATAATTTGAGTATTCCATAATTCCTTTCAGAAATTAAATTATGATCTTCTAACACCACACTAAAAAAATATCCAGTACTATCTTTATTATGGAAAACTACCAAAATAAAGGTATATCATTAAATTTACATGAGTAAACACAGAAATATATTTTGGCACAAAAGAACAGCATAGAGTGAATTGACCTTTAGTGAAGAGTGAATCAAAGTGCCTTCCTTTAAGAATATAGAAAATTATAATGGAAGTGCTATTACAACAGGATAACATGACTCAAGATATTTCCCAAATGCAAAGACAATCCATTTAGTCTTTAGAAAGCTACTGCCTCCAAACAACCTTTCTTAATTATTGACAGTCCATTAGGTGTGACTTGGCATGTAAGAAGATACATTAGTTTATCATTTTGTACTAGGCAATAGCAAAATCCTCAGTGAGGCTACAGAGTCTTTGTCCTATTACCTCTCCTTAAATTTTATCCCCTAAAATATTCTTAGGATGCTAGTCACCATGTCAAGGGACAGATTGGCTATAAAGGTTTATATATTAAGTTCTTCCTGTATGTGTAAATTAAGGGAAAGAACTAATCATTCAAGCAGTCATTTCAATCATATCAAAGAATAGGTTAGAAGGCTAAACAATGATTAATGAGAAAACCATGAACCGAGAGTAAAGGTTCCATTTTAATATGAAAAGCAGTAGAAGTTTGCAAAATAATTCTGTATACATTTTAGAAAGATTACATTTTTGTCAGTGTATATGAAGGCATTCATAAAAGTAGACCCCAAAACATGCTGTAGCTATGCGTACAGGTCATAGATAATATTTCATGGGACCTTTACTAAATCAGATTTCAGGAGATAATACATTCAATGTCATTTTTCTTCTGTTTGCATGGTTCAAAACAACTGAGGTGATTATCTCTTAACCTTATGCCAGTGTTCAGGCAGCCTATGAACTTAAATATGGCTTTGTTTGCATTGACATAGCTAAGGACAAAGTACTTGGTCTGTCTGCTGTTGAAGTTCATAAGATTCCAGACATGGGAATATTCATCTTACTTGTGCCCTTTTATCATTTTTGACATAAACACCTTTACAAAGTGTTAATTATCAATCAAAAATTTTGTATTACTCCTCAGAGGTTGTTCAAGCAGTACCAATGCAGTGCGATAGTTGATCACATGGGAATTAGAGTCACACATGCTAGCACTAGAATCACAAGAAAGAATCAGAACATATTCTAGACATAACACAAGTGTTTCACTATGTATAACTGGATATCAAAGGATACGCTAACATACAAAATTCTACCTAAAATTTATAGCTATTCAGGATTCAAATTTTTAGAAGGCATTCATATTCTTTGCCAATGTTGTAATGTGTTTTATTCATATTCTCATTGCTAATATTTTATATAGCAAACAATTAGAATAGGGAAAGAAGTTTTTTTTGCTTTTTTAATTTTCATCAATGCTATTGTTGCTAAGTCTTTCTGGACCTTTTTTTAAAAACTGAAAACAGGAAATGATGATTGAGTTGGATGGGAGTCATTATTAGTACTGAAATATTTCTCTATGTTTTGTCTTTTCATCACAATAAAAATGACTTTTACTTTCAACTTACTAAAACTATTTACATTGCAGGCCAGGCACAATGGCTCGTGCCTGTAAGCTTCAGGTTATGAAGTGGCCGGGGATAGGGATCGTGGTTCGAGTCCCACCTGGGGCCCATAGCGAGACCTAGTTCCAAAAAAATAGCTGGGCGTGGTGGTGCACGCCTGTAATCCCAGCTACCTGGGAAGCTGAGGCTGGGGATTGCTTGAGTTTGTGGTACCCCAGTCAACATGAGCCTGTGGTTCCGCAGGCAAAAAATAGCGAGACTTAATCTCAAAACAAACAAACAAACAACAACAAAAAAAAAAACCTATTTACATTGCAGAGTACAAAGGATAAAAATAAAAGAATACATAAAACAACCATTAAATCATTAAATGTGTGCATTTTTCCTTGTAATTGCTTCAAATTTTCTACCTAACCAAGCTACATATCTGGTCAATTTCTCTTATCCATCCATCCATCCATCCATCCATCCATCCATCCATCCATCCATCCATCCATCCATCCATCCATCCATCCATACATCTATCCTTACATCCATACATACATCCATCCACAAAATATTAAGGATAAAAGACCTTCTTTTTGCACTCCTTGTATCTTATTAGATCTTTATCCAGGGACATCCACTTTGATGAATTTAACACTTATCCATCCAAGTTTGTCTCTGTTGCTACATTTCCATTTCCACAAACAGTATCTAGCATTGCTTCTTGCTATTATTTTAACTTACCAAAATATTAACTGACTAAAAATTTTGCAACTGCATCTTCATTTATTTTTAGCTTAATATGAGAAGTGAGAAAGGGAGAGAACTAGCCCATGACTATTATATTATTCATTCTATATTAAAAGTAGTAAGATGAAGGTAAGATGGAGGTAAGATGGTCACTAAGTACACTCAGGAACACTGCAGTAAAGCACATTAAATTTTTACAAACCAAACAAAACTCCAGGAGTGGAGACATGGGCAAACCATGTACATCTTTCAGATTTACTGACTCAGAAAAATAAGGAACACACCTGACTCCAGACTATATCCCACATTATAAAATAACTCAATCTTATTTCTAACACCAAAAATAATCTTTTAGTTTCCCATACAGTCTCACTATTAATATTTACCTTTCAGGATATTTATTGAAAGACATTCCCCTCCTTAGCATTAAATAACTTATATAACAATCCTTTAAATAATTAAAACATTTCCGAAAGCTCATGTCAGTTTTCTAAAAAACAGAATAGATTATTATGTCTGATTACTCCAAACCACATAGACTAATGAGCATCTCCCAGGCACCTAGAATTTGCCAGTAAGCAACAGGGGTGTAACAGCACAAAAACAGGGAAAGCCCTTCCCCCAAAGCAGTTAATAATGTAGTAAGAGTGATGATAAATAAGCACATAATTTCTCAAAGGTACCATAAAGTAGTGTCCTATTTAAGTGAGGGTACTCACCAACGGTGATCATTCAGATAAGAGGAGTTGTGAGTAGATTTTAAGGAATTGGTAGAATAATCCATGTGCTTACTTGCATTAATGCATATGCATATATATATATATATATATATATATATGAAACACTTGATAAATACATGACATAAGAATCTGAGGCAAAGAAGATAACAAATAGATTTTCTAATAAACTATTTTGCTTGGCTTCAATTACACTTGAGATTTATTAGGTTTGTGTTCTTACCTATTCTGAATATTGACTGGTTCTTCTTCCTATAATAAATTTTGGACATTAGAAATTATTGGAGGTGATATTTGGATTGAATCTGAGAGCAAAAATTTCTTTATATCATACAATCAAATGATTTCTTTCAAATGAGGAAGCTGAGAGGCTGTCTTCTGTTGAACATGGCTTGCTTTCTGTTTGCTCTAGAAAGTGCTGCTTTAACTCTTGCATTAGTGCTTTTCCCTTGCTGTGACTTCTCCACCAGTGGACTTATCAATGACACTGCTGAAACTGGTCACACAACTAAGCCACCCTGCCCTCCCAATCTTCTGTGAGGCCAGTCCTCCTAAGGGGACTGGGTGTGTACACCCCAAATCCTACTTCATTTATGACCTTAGGCTTCACCTGTCTTTATGCTAGAGTTTAAGAGAAAACATAATAATTCTTTATTTTCCCTGTGACAAATTTAATTAACTTAAAATTCAATTTATAAACATGTCACAAATCACATTCTTATGAACTATATTGTGCAAAATAACATATCAACAATCTACTTCTTGAAGGATTTCAGGGTCACATGTGTAACATTTCTAACTATTGTGCGGAATGAGTTTGAAGTTTTTAGAATTTGTTGTATATAAATTTTTATAATTTTTTCACTTTCCAATGTGGTGTTTAGACATTTTTTGAGATAATTGAAGAATAATAGGATATACGTACTTCTGTACTCATTGCAGCACTATTTATAATAGCTAAGATACAAAAATTTAAGTGCCCTGTGATAAAACTGGATTAAAGATGTGGTATATATACATGATGGAATACTATTCAGCTATATAAAAAAAAGAATGAGATCTTTCCATTTACAATATGGATAGAATCAATGGGCAGGCAGTATGATAAGTGAGACATGTTAGCAGGAGGAAGACAATTTTTCCTGCTTTGTGATTTTTGAGCACTCTTCTTATTCTAACTCTTTGGATGACACTTTATTTTAACTGTATTGCATTGTATTTACTTTATTTACTGTATTGTATTATTGTACTATATTGTATTTACTTTATTATATTTGTAATACAATAAAGGTCACTCCAAACCTGTATGACTATCCCCATCTTATTTTTCTCACATCCACAACAATAATATTCTACATGATCAATGTTGGCATACATGGGTGTAGAAATATGCAGGTATTAATTGAATTGTTTCAATCTCCAGCGTTTATCTGAAATGGAAAAAGTCCAACCATCCATTTCTAAAGATCTGCTTTTAACAATACATTTTGTGGGTAATTAACACTAAAATACTAAATAATCTGTATAATAACTGGGTATTTTTTACTCAGTTTTCAACCCCACAGACTGATGGTTCAACATTTATTTGTCTTGAGTTAGTGATCAATTAACTGATAGTGCTTTGAGTTAATACATTAAGTCAAATTATTGGATGGTTATTAGGAATCAAAGAAGATCCATTAACAACTTAGGAATGGAATGCAGAATGTTACTTGAATAGAATTATTTGATACTTGATATTTGTAGTCAATCTGTTTTGGCTGGGTGATTATTCTTATTTATAATAATCTACCATAGTGACTAAAATATTTCATTGGTTTAGACAAAGCCTACACTTCGAACTGCAGGGAAATTTACTATACTGTAAATATTAAACGGTATAGAATTTTCACCTTTGTTAGTTCATCATAATTTGGATTTTAAAGTGGAAATGTCATTTTGCATAAAGTGTAACATTAGCTACAGAGTTTCATCAAACTTTGTGTAGCAACCATAGAGAAGAGGCCCATTATATGCTAGTTTTCTTTCTTCTTTTTTCCATATCTCAGACTACATATCATTTAGGTACTATAGTAATACTACTCTTTTTACAAATCCAAACTGGAATTGCAATAGCAGCACTGCAAGCCCAACACATTAGTTAGGAAATGAACTTGTAAACCAATTATTATTATTATTATTATTATTATTATTAATAAATAGAAATTCAGAACTCCAGAATTTATAGAAAAATTACAGTTGAGATAAAGCAGAGAAGCATTTTGGAAGATTTGGAGTGGAAGACAAGAACCAAAAAAGGTCTCAGACTCAGACGACAAGTAACAAAGTGGCTTCAACTGAACACCAAAAGCAGACTTTGGAGACAAGAACTAAGCAACATCAGCACCACCAATGGGAATGAAACTGGGTGGAAAGAATAAAAAAGACTTTTTGACTTAAAATATGAACACCTCTGCCTGCTTTTCCCTAAGAAGCAGACTCAAAACAATTAATTGCATTTTCACTGTTTACCTACTATTGGTATGCAAAAATTAGCTACCAGCTTCTCTCATCTTTCTTCACCTCTCTCAGACCTAAAAAAGAAAAACTTAAAAACACAACTTAAACTTTGACTAGTTTGCCTTAATGTACTCTCCTTTAGACTTCTGTGGGTTTTTTCTACCGCCCCCAGCCTTCTCACCAAAATCCCATGCTAAAGCATAACTCTAAATTACTTTAACATTGTCCAAAACCTTTCTCAACATTGTCTAAAGTCCTTTCTCCAGATTGTCTAAAAATCCTCAGTCTCTCAGTCCTGATCATCTCACCAACATCAGTCAGTCAGAGTTCATGTCCACATGCTCAAAGACATCTTCCTTTGGAGTGCTCTAATTCTTCCATGCTGTCAACTCCTTGTCCTCCTCCAGGTAGTAGCAAGAAGCTCTATAGTACCAGAACCAGAAAAGTTCACTTTATTTCAGACCTGACTTTAGCACAGCCTCTCCCAGACACAAGTCAAACTCAACACTGAGTTTGAATTTCCAAACTCCTTAACTTCCTTTAACAGACACACTCCTAGCCTAGGTCAGCCAAAGACTGCAGGCCCCAGGTCTTGACCACATGGCCAAACTCACATGGCTCACATCTTCATCCCACAAATGGCAAAATCAGCATCTGAATTCCTTTTTTGTTCCAACCCTCTTTATATATCCTAATTTCTGTTTTCCCTCGTTCCAGGAGGAGCTCCTGAGTTATCGCATTACAGAAAAAAAAAATTCTAATCAAAGCCATTCTCACATTTTAGCATATATTCCTTAAAATTTGCAGTCTTAAACAGGACATAATAACACCCAAGAGGGTAGGTGCCCCCTATCAAGAATTTTTGACTTCAGCAATCAGGACCTTGAAAAGGTAAGGACTTTAGGATGACATCACAATGCCCTTGCCTGTTAGCAATGAAGATAGGTGATACTATATTAACGTGTCCAGAAACTATTATCATCATATATTTTGGGGGGAACCCATATCAACATTCTCTCTTTATTTGGTATAGCCACACTTTTATTATATCTTTGTCAGTGATAATAATAATAATAGTAATTTTGTCCCTGGTGATATGAATGAAGACAAAAAACATTTAATGTCTTTGACATCTGTGATTTCAAAGAATTGACAGGAGTCCAATGCAAACTTCATGATCATAGCATCTTTAGTGAAAGGTACAGAATTCACTGTAGTACTTGATCCTAGGGCACCCCCAAGGAAACCTACCATGGCTATACCAAGTTCATGGAGATCATGATTAAGAAAGATGGGGGCAATTTTATTCCTTCCAGGCCTCTTTTTATCACTTTGCCTTGTATACTTTACTTTTAAAAAAATAATTTCACAGTAAGTTTATTAACATGAGCTTTTCCTCAATCTGCCTCACTTCCCCTTTGAGACTGCACAGTTGTCATTTCAACAACTAATCATCTCCAACACAAAAGTCTAGTTGCCCCCACCCCCTTGCAAAGAAGTCTGAAATGAGATACTAGTAAGAATCCCTTGAGGAAAGGAGTCATAGTTCAATTTATAGTTTCATTTCAGAGAGATGTACACCACAGTGATTATAAGCCTTTACACTGTAACTACCTTCTCTACCTTCTTTCAGTGCTTTATCAGAATTAGCCTGTATCTACTCATAAAAACCTTCCAAAAATTTAACCTCAGCCAAAGATCAACCGGATCTATGTCTATGAATCCTGATTACGACTAAAATGCAGCTATTTCCCTTTTTGTGAATCATTTAAATTCTGAACTACTGTGAAAAGTGACAAAATCAGAGATATAAACAAAGTTAGAGTCCAGTTTTAATGTCCTTTCTTTTGAATCCAATTTCTTTCATGCCTGGTGAGTGAGCTAAGTGTTGGTTGAATATGTAGGAGGAAAATAAGTATTTCAGTGAAAATTAAGCATTTATTATAGGATGCTTTTCTGCATTTCCTGATTCTGATTTTATAGGAGCTATTTGACAACTTTAAGTATAGATAACTGATAGAAACATAAGATATATCTTTTTAGACAAGCAAATCAATGTTTTCTACTTCCCCTGATGCCTGTAGAAAAATTAATATTGCATGCATTTGCACATTCATTTCGATATTCCTAATATATTGAGAATTTTGTTCTCTAGAAGTCATATTTAAACAAACTACAACATATGACCACTTTCTTTCAGTAAATAATTAACATGTATTCATTTTATATTTATATGAGAGTCATGATTTTGTCCTTTATTAAAAACCATTTTTAACAATATGGAAGTCTTCCACTGAGATGCCTCATGGATTCACCTGGTACAGTCAGGTAAACTCCATCTTGTCACCTGCAGGGAGCTCAGACACGACACAAAGCATACACAGAACTCTGCTGACTCTGTCAATCTAAATTTAAATTTCCTCTCAATTAGTTTTATGTTTTGCTCTTCTTTTTATTTTTGGATTGGTTTTTGGCTAATAAGGTGCTTGTTGCTAGTATTATCAATGAACGTAAATTTGCTTTTATAGTTACTTGATGATCTCTGTAAGAGATATGATTTTTAAGAGCTTGATACTTTATAAATAATAACTATTTAGTCTTTTATGTTTGTCTGTTCATGAGGTTAATCTCCAATCAATCAAGAATTTCATGCCCACTAGGACAAGAGTAGCTCTCTGGTATGAGGATCAGTGAGTTTGGTGTTTTGGTGTTTAACTATTGACCTATGACAAAAGTTTATGATTAATGATAAAAGTGTTTCCTGTCTGTGTCTATCTGAATGATGCACAAGTTTGTTATCTCTTATTTCATAATTTTTCTATTTTGCATATGGAAATAAGCCAAGAAGATATTCTATTTAGTACCAGATGGTATGCATTCATGAAATTACTAAATCTCTTGAAAAGTAGCTTATTCCTAAACTTACAAGAAAACAAAAAAGTCTCACTGCTAATATTGAATATACTAGATTAAGAAAATATTTTTAAAAACATTAACTCAGAAACATTTAAAAATTCAACTTTACATAATTTAGGCAGCAACTTGGCAAATGAGACTAGTTAATAACTTTAAATAGTAGTGATGAGTTCTCACATTTATCAGAGTAAAAATATCTTTAAAAAATTCTGTTTGGGTTTGTTATAATTTATCAAGGGTTTCTGACTAAATAAATTAAAATAACTTTTACTTAATTTAAGATAAAGAGTGGTGTAAATTTATTTCATGAAATGGAATCAGTACTTTGAAAAACTTCCAACAATATTTACATATTATCGTATGCTGATTTGGACTGAATTTCCAAGATCTTCATGTAACTAAATCTTGACTGATGATAAGTTAACATATGTTCAGTAGAATCTATATTATAATTTCTAAGCATAAAATATTGAAATTTAGTTAGTTATTTTATGTTTATTTGTTTTATTTTCTTATTTTTAGGTACCATAGAGAGGCATCTTAAAATCTACTATTTAATATATTGATTTTCTTGACACTTTACCATTTTATGAAGTTATATAATGGTTGCTGTTAGCTACAAAAATTTGTGTTTCATGAATCTATCATCTTTAAATAGCTGATAAAATATGAATGTGTGACAAAACAGTTCTCAGTTAACACCACATCATATATTCCCATGAACAAAGCAATCATATACAGGATTTAGACTCTCTTCTCCTTTTGTTTTTGAAATAATTTTACATTCTTTAATTGGTGACTTCAAAAGACCTTTGTTTATATGTGTAGGGGGATTAAAATTAGTGACATTTACTATATTGAAAACAAAAATTATCAAATGATTCACTTTAAGATGGTAATGATAATTGATCAATACTTAGCAATATTACCTAGAAAAGAGTCTTGATTCTTTTCTGTAAGACAGCAAAAATTGTCTCTTATTCAAATAATATTCTTGTTTTACTGAGTCCTGATGATTTAAGAAAATAAAAAAGTACTTAATTGTGAAGTAACTAAGATTATTTACCATCTTGTTATTACATGTTTACTTTTTTCTTATAAATTTATAAATTTTATAATTCTTTATAAAATTTTTGGGCACTTACACTCAAACTAAATTGTAAGAAAAATTAAACATTCAGACTACTTAAACTTACTTTTCTCTTTCCATTTTTTATATCCACATGAGAAAATGGGTTTTAACTCAACCTACTATTGTCAGTATTCTACAAAATAATATCAATCAAAACATGATGTTGCACATGTTAAATGTGTACAATAAAATATACATATTATTTCCAAATATGATTGAGAATACTATATTTGAAATTTCCCAGAGTTATTCTGAAAATACAAAGATCTATTGTTTTCCACTTTATAGAGAAAGTTTAAAGATTTATCATATTTGAAGTATAATTATCTATGTTCATTGGGATAACTTCTAAAAGGAAAAGGTGCTTAATCTTCTATATCTTCATATTGAATCGTGTGTCACACAATCATGTTTTGCCTTCATCAGACCATGTCTTACAACACAGAAATCTCTAAATTCTTATTCGTTAGAGGCTTCATAGTCACATAATGTCAGAAATCTTGTGCTTGTTGTATCTTGGTAGAGAATCATTGCTCCCTTTTCCTCGTCTTAATCATATATTACGTTGTTCACCAAGACACCTAACACCTAAATGTACAAAATTCACTACCAAGGGTAATGGAAAATGAAGGAGTCAGCTAGCAATGTATTACACAGAATATGTTTTTTTATTAACTGATGCATAAGTGCAGTTAAAAAGACCTGTGACTATGACCCATATCAAAAAGATTGGAAAGACCAAGTGTTGGTGAGGGTATTAAAAACAAAGAACCCTCATATACTCTGGATGGGGATTTAGACTGTTCAGCCTCTATGAAAATAAATTTGGAAGATTTTAAAATACTGCTATATGATTCAGCAATTTCACTCCTAGGCATCGACTCAAAAAATGAAATTCACTATTTTGAAGGGATAAGTACATCACAATGTTCACTGCAGCACTATTTACAATAGCCAAGTAATAGAAACAGCAGAAGTGCTCAAGGACAGATGAGTGAATAAAGAAGATGTGCATACAGCATATATACAATGGAATGTTATGCAATCATAAAATGATTAATTCTTGCCACTTGCAACAAGGTAGATGGAAGGGAGGGGAATGATGCTAAATGAAATAGGTCAGAGGGAGAAAGGCCAACACCCATGTTTTCACTTATATCTGGAACACAGAGAATCAAAACAAAGAATCAGACAAAACAAATCCCAGAAATCTGACTGTAGAATTGAGGCTCAAAAGTGGAAGGGAGAAAACATAGTGGAAAGGGGCAAAATACAGTACAGTAGAGGATTACTGGTGCTTTACTTATGGGTGTAGTGTGGTGGACATGCATGCATCTGAGGTGTGATCCTATGTGCTTCAGAAACACATACAGTGTTGTAAACCAACATGTTGTAAACCTCAGTAAGAAACAATAAAAACTGCTTCTAATAAAACTTAGAGATGACTACCTATTATCCTCAGTTTCTGGTTTAAATTTCAAGAACAATGAAATATGGAATGAATAGTAGTTCTGTAAGTTTTCCTATATTTATCAGAGTATTGGTGATGATTTACTGGAACATATTAGATTAAAACTATATAGCGTTGGCAACTATAACTTAGGTATTTAAAAAGTTGATATGATGGAATATTATTCATCAATCAAAAAAGACAAACTTAGGTCATCAGTGGCAACATGGATGGAGCTAGAACAATCTTATTACAGAAATAAGCCAGAAAGAAAAAGAGAAATACTAAAGTCTCACTTATAAGAGGAATGAAAGGAAAACAAACAAGCAGACAAGAAAAATGTAAAACTAGCTCTCAGCAAAATTGAAGCATGGAGCATGGGGTTGAGGAAGTGGAAGTGGGAGGGGCACAAAACACTAAGAAGATGGTTCAACCTGATGATAACTTGGTGGGAGAATTCTGGGATAGATAATGATGTAAACTAAAACAAATTAAAAGAAGTTTATATGGCCAAAATCTTTTTCTTAATCTGAGTCTAGCAACTTCTAGACAACCTTCCACTGACTGTGTACATCAATATTAACAATTACATTTTTAAACAGATTTTTAAGACTTACTTCAAATATAATAAACCTTTTAACAACCTATGAGCTAAGTGCTTGGTGCATCTTTAAAGATTTGATATATGAGGCATATATGTACATAAAGCTGTTATCTTTATTATTTACAAATATATGCCTATATATTTATGTAGTAATAAATATTTTTAGTTTTTATTATTATATTATTATATTCTAAATCTTTTTCCCTTATAAAAGCTGTTTAACCATTTTTATAAGATATAATTTCACTCTGTTCTTTAAAAAATCCTTAATTACCTTCCTTACAAGCATTTTATCTAAAACCTTTTGGGGGACTGAGCTTATATTTGGTGTTTTTCAATAAATTATAGCATAAATCTAAATTTCTGGCCCATATTATTGTTAAAACTTCTTTTATACTTTGTACTTTTGAAAATTCGCAGCAGAAATTAGCCGAAACCACTTGAAATCTCTGACTATGGACGATTTCAGTTTTACCTTGATACTTCCCTGAATGCTTTGCAGCTATAAGCAGTTCTTGATGTCCTCAGAGGAGGACTGTGTTAGAGTTCTGTGACAAAGGAGCCTGCTGGGGACTTCAAACAGTGGATCCTTCTAAGACCAGGATCCTGAGCACAGGCTTTAGCAGTTCTGTGCCAACTGTCATACCACATGGACTGCTGACTCAAGTTTCCAGAACTCCATCATTGAAAGCAGGGAAATTCAATTACTAACAAGACAATTACATAGGACTGGATGAACTGGTGAGAGTGATGGTGGATTATTTTATATTGCCGCCTTAAAATATAAACTATAAACAAATGGACAAGAAAAATTTAAAAGTGCCAACAGAACTGAAGCATAGATCAAGAGAGGGTAAGGAGAGTGAAATCCAGGGAGAGGGAGGGCACAAGAGGTTAAAATGATGTTTCACATGTGATAAGGTGGTGGTAGAATCCCAGGGTAGACAAAGATATGAAAAATATATGCATAGAAAAAAATACATATATATGTGCAATCAAATTAAAAAATAAAATTATATTAAAAATACACATTAAACATAAAATATATATTCTATATGTCACACAGTTTGCCTTTGCTGTCATACAAACACACAAAAGCTATTGCTGCTAACCTCTCTGTCAATTCCAACAGTTTGATAATTTAATAAATTACAGTAGTAGGCTGAAAAGAAAATGCTTAAAATAATGTATTTTCACTGACATAACAAATTAAAAGCTCTAATTGTACCTCTGCTTTTGAAGGAAGCATAGCTATTTCCATTGGTTCTTGTAAGATCTGTCCTTTCTTATAGGCTATTACTGGAAATGCTGCTAATGCAACTAAGGACTTTTCTGGAATGACACAATCACAAATGCAGCTCCTATGGTCTACTCTGGCCAACCATTTGTAAGACACTTGATCAAATTAATTTTTAAGAATTCCTCCCATGAAAAAATGGCATGGTATCTTACATATAGAGTTAAAACTTACAGGAAATAAGAATGCTTCCAGGAAGTCAAGGAACCTGTGGATAGCTGAATGACCTTGAGAAGAAAGGAATTCTCTCAAAAGTTCATATGTTATAGGTGAAACCTAGGGAGACAATTTTGTGGGTTTATCAACCTTGTTTCATCATAACAACTAAAATGGAATTTACCAAGTTCAATCCTAGATTCTTGGTGGAAACATCAGCATGACGAAAAATAAACTGTCTAATGTAGTTAGCTAACACTCTCTGTTCTTAAACACAGTTTCATGCCAAAACTAGGAAGACATCAGCATTATCTTGTGATCAAGTAAAATTATATTTCTATAAGATTTCTTTTGATTGATAAGGAAGGGAACTATGGGGATAAATCTATTCTTCAATGGAAAATACACATTCCTGGAAGCACTTCTTTGCTATCTGACTTTACAGTTGTAAGTTTAAATAACAGAGAGCAATAATGTGTGGGAGCTGACCTGGAGATGGGGGACCCATGAGACAAAGCTCTCGGTGGGCTAGCTCTCTGCCCCCGCAGGAGGGATGTGTCGGGAGCTGACCTGCAAATGCAAGGGTCCCATGTGGCGGAGCCTCCAGACCCTAGGTGGGGGAGTTGCTGAAGTCATGCTCTGCATGATTAACTAAAGAATAATCCAAAAGGGGCCCTGGAGTCAGACTATTCTGGTAATAAGTGAGAGAACAATTCCTATTAACCTTAGTAAACTTTTGGTGAAGGGATAAGAAATCCTTTAGTGACACACCTAAGGAAATGAAATCTGATAAAGTAGATGAGTGTAGTGATCATTAACCAGTCTAGCTATCATAGGTTTAAGGTAGATGATTGTCTTGGAATGCTTTTAAGAACAGTATGTTTTAATTAAAAATGTTTAATGTTCACCTAAGATAGAGTCTGTTTCCTGTACTCATAAAATGTTGATGTAATCCTTTTAAACACTATATATACCCACTAAAATCCCGAATAAAATGCAGCAGATTCATTGCCTCTTGAGTGGTGTGTCTGTTCGCCAATCGCCGGCCCTGTTCCTTTCCTGCTTCAGCTGAGCTCTGGTTCCCACTCAGTCTGCTCTCTCTCAAATTGACTGGCCCGTGGCAATAATGAAAAAATTCTTCAGGAAAGGAGAGAGGCTTTGGATGCAGGTGCCAGCTAAAGTGAGAACAGATTTCACCTCTACCTTCAAAACTCAAGTCTAAACTTTCATACTTCCATTTTCCTTTCCATGGTATGTGTTGTCTTTTCTCCTTTTCCAAGGTTCCAGTAAAGAAGGATATTCCCACAAAGTGTCTATCTGAACTAAATAGAGCACAGGAATGAGGAGAATAGAAGGAATGCTCATGCCTGAGCCTGAGCTAAGGTTTTAAATACTTCTTTAATATTTAAAAAAACCTACAGGCATTTTATAGTAATTCATGCCTTTGTATGTTTCCCTTACTGACAACGCATGTATTATGAATATACCATGTCTTTTCAAATAGGATATCTGAGCACAAGTAAATAGTGGAATTGGGGTAAGTAGCCAGAAAGAAACTCTCACTTTCCTTCCACAAGGGAGGGAGATACCAAACGCCAGAGCAGAAATTCAGTAGGATCAGATTCCAGCACCTTTCTTATTGCCTGAGTTACTTGACTGCCAAAACCTTAGCAAGCATGGCGGAGGGAGATGATACCGCACCCCTAGTAGAAGAAGCAAAACATTGGAAAGGTAAATGCTTGAGGTTAGGGAAAACAGAAGTCACACTTTTCCCAGAATTTTCCAGTATCACATTTTGTTTATAATGTCTGAATTTTTTCTTTGGATTTTTTTCCTCTTGGAGGGCAAATGGAGCACTCTTGTGCAGATTTTAAGTGACACAACTCAAAAGGCACTGCTGAGGGCATGGCATAAAAAGCCTGAGAAAACTGATAACCAGAGAAACCAGTTCTTTGGAGACAGAGAGACAGCCTGGCTCTAGACTTCTCAAGAGTTTGCAGGAAGCCTGAACTCATAACTGACCTGCTTGCTCCTCCCTACAAGGCAAGCCATTGGGCTTCATTGCAGGAAGGAGGATTGCTGCCATCACAGTAACATGTATTTCTGCACCCCTGTTAGGCAGTCCCTATATTTTTTTATTCATCATCTCCCTATATATATATATGAATTTCACACCTTAGTCTTCATGCCTGTGTCAGTCCACAGCTTACATGGATTCTGACCCTCAGCACCTCTACTCATCTCCACTCATCACCAGATCAACTGCATCTGTGCTTGGTCTCTACTCAGAGGTCCACATAATTTGCTCAAAGAAACTTACTGACTTTCTCCTGGGACAAATCTATAAACTAAATAACTTATCCTTTGGGTTTATTTGTTTAAAGATCATGTCTATCTCAACAGGATCACTGTCCAGGGCAGGATGGTGTGTTTTTATTCTATGAAAGGTGGTCCCAGAACTTGCCGCTTTCTCTGAGTTATCTTCTGATTTGAACCCCATTTTCTTCTTTACATGTGAATCAGAGTCCTGAGTCTTTCGAGGAATAGAATCTTAGGGATCTATCTTCTTTCCACTTTATGATCCTGCCCTGTGTCACCCTGTTCTGTCACATGGGATTGTCTTTGTTGCTGGGAGTGAGGGATAAAAATATGTTTTCTTGTCCCCTACTATTTTGACAAAGCTGTGCCAGAATTCAAAGTGTGACTGTATCAAAACTCTGTCCTCTTTCCCCATTCAGGTATGTCTTAGGATGAACTGAGCAGCTTCTTTATTGAAATCATCTCTTCTGTATGATTTTCCCCACTGTTTATGCCAAGGAAGTGGGAAACCTCACTGATGGACTCTGATCTCCAGAAAGGTGGTTTGGTGAAGGGGTCAAAACTGGATCTTTCTCCTTTGGGTTAGGATGTTGTTAGTTGGTAGCTCAAAAATTCACAAAGAAAATAAACTGAAGAATGGGTATTGTCTGGTAACAGATGTGTCACATCCTGAGATCACATACCTTTCTTCTTACATCAACAGAGAGAACTTCTGGGAGCATATCTGAGAAACTAGGAAAGTCAGTGGCCAATGAACAGGGATCCTGGAGGCCTGGAAGTAGTATTCATTGAATGACTCTGTTGTTTTCAAATGATACACTGTGACCATTTGTTACTTTTTCCAATAAATGACTGAAATAACAATCAATGATTGAAACAGTGACCAAGCAGTCTTTGAAGATTATCTGAGAACAAAGAAAAATGACAAGGGATAAATGGGTATTTCTTCAACTATTTTTAAATGTAAAATAATTCCAAATGTGATTACTATGTTTGTAAATTTGTCTCCCTGCTTAGAAACAGTTTTTAAAGGTATCATTTGCTTCTGTATTTACTTTTCTTAGTAAATTACAATTCAGAAACTCAGTTGTAAATGTCAAATGCAACGAAAGTTTTTCTCTAAAAAAAAGTACTAAGGGATAAACAACAAATGAAAAACTATATTCTATATTCAGCCTTTATAATTAGTATAGCATATCAATGTTTTGTTAAAGTAAGTGTATTATTCATTAAAATTAGTAAATGGTTTGGACTTTTTAAGGTATTGTTGTTAATTTTCTGAATAATTCTAACATTTAAAGAGTAAATGATTAGTTGGCTAGGATGTTATTTTCTGGATGTTCTACCATTACTTACAAAAAATGTGTTAAGCGCATTTAACCTGATAATTTAAAATATTCAAAATTATCGACCCATTCTTTAATCTTTTTATTTAGTATATTACATAAACATTCTGGCTACACAATTCTAAATACATTTAACACTGAGAATTATGACTAGGGTTTCAGTACTAGACAGCGTTCTCATTAGCCAAGGCCTCATACAGATCCTGAGTAGTGAATTTACTGAATCAACACAGCATGGCTCAAACAACATCATTTAAGTATACCTATTTAAATGAACAATTATTTGTGAGAAAATATTCAGCAATAAATTTTTGTTTATAATACACTTGAAAGAAATTAATTTATTTACTACCCAGTTTTAAATAAAAATTGCTGTGATTTCTTTCTTTCTCTGACTCTTCTTTTTTTCCTCTCCTTTCCTCACACTATTAATGTATAAGAAGAACATATTTTTGGAAGCTAAATTTGCATTTTTTAATGGATGCATATTATTGTATGTGTTATGAAATCTTCAGAATGGATTTCTGGGAAGGAGCCTATGCTGTCACCTGCCCCTAGTCTATACTTTCATAATAAAATTATGAGAATGGAAGATAATAATTTTGCAAAAATATTTAAAAGCACAAGCCCTATGTGACTGAGTCTATTAGGTCATTTGCAGATCCTGAGACATGGCTTCATGGGTAAGTGGCTACTGGGAGGTGAATCCATAGTCACTGACAGAGAAAGAGAAATCGAAGGAGGGAACAGGGTGTACACAGTGTACATTCTCATATCAACCACCTGCATTTTAGCTTCATCTAGAACGCACAAAGGTCAGGACAACACCTGGGAGACTTGGGGCCATCCCACCATAAGGATCACTGAGCATCCCTTTCAAAGCTGCAGAGGCCTGGGGAGAGCAGACCCTGGATTTCAGAGACTCCACAGGGAGTAAGAGATCAGGCAGTGCTCAGGCCTGAGGCAGCATGGGTGGGCAACTGTTGCAAAATTCTAGATATTTAGGAATGATGGTGCATTTACTCATACCTTCCCTGTGTTCTTTGTTTTCAGGTATGGTTTCTCTGTCTATCATTTTCATTAGTATGCTTCCAAGAGAGTTGGGGTTTGGGAGGGCATCCTGACAGGGTGGGTCTGGATGGGGAATGAGGCCAGTTAGCAGATGAGCCTAAGCAGCATTCTCAGTGTCCTATGCATTTATATTTGCTGGTGCCAAGGGTGTTGTCCTTCTAGAAATGTCTTACATTTTGTTTGGAGATGCTCCTCCCACATGCACTCTCAGTTCACAAGTACTGGAAAATTCTAGTTTAAATCAGGACAATTTAAGTAAGTACAAGTGAAATTCTAGCAATTTTGCTAAGAAGCCCCCAAAAGATGCCTACTTCGTTGTTTTGCTGCTGAAGTTGGAAAGATTTTGTTCCTGGTTCCTCTCTGTCATTGAATAACTATAATGAGAAAAATGGATCAGCACTGAATAACAACTATAATTTCAAAGAGAAAGAAATTAGGTTCTGAAGCAATATTTAGGGGTGCAATTTTTTATCCAACCAGCCTTAGAGATTTACCCCTAAATTACTGGAGCCTCCTGAAATTAATCTTAATTGGAGTAAAATTTTGGGACCTTTGAATATTCTTAAATGCAAAACTGGTTTATAAACTTTTATAATACAAGAAGTAATATTAGTGTCCCATTATAGTCATTTTTAACAACAGTCTTTAGTAGGCAGAGACTAATGTGATCTTGGGTGAGTTTTTTTCAAATTTCAGTGTCTCACTGTCCTAGTAAATCTATGTAACACTATTACAGAGGAGCCATGAGGACTAAATAGCTGATAAATGTAAAGTGCTTTGCATATTCTTCACACATCATATCCTGACATCCAGGAGGACTAAAACTATGACTGATATCTAGTTTTTCCCCATTTTAAATCTAGCAACAGCTTTACTATCTGCATGTAATAAATCATCAACATTCATGAATATATGAACAGAAGAGCATGAAGTGACATTTAAAATATTGAGCAAACATTATGGTACCAGCACCATCAGTAGACAACAAGAGATAGATATAAAAAACAAATTTTGTCCCAGTAGTACACATAGCTACTGAAAATGAGCCAGAAGGACTGAGCAAACAAGCATTAAAATGCAATTTATATGTAAATATACCTTTATATACAGTATATAGTGACTCACATTGTTCTAAATTGAATACCTTTGATACTACTTCCAGAAAAGCATATTTAGGGTGATGATGGTCAGTCAACACTGAAGAAATTCAGAGGATAATTAGAGAACACTATGGACATTTATGCACTAACAAATTAAGCAACCTAGATGAGATGAATACATTCCTAGAATTATACAACCATTCAAGACTTAATAACGAAGAAATATAAATCCTGAACAGATCAATTATAAGCAAGGACACTGAAAACATAATCAAACTCTCCCCCCCACCCCGAAATTGTTCAGGAACAGATGACTTCACACAAGTTAGTTTTTTCAAACTTCAAATATCAATTAATACTGATCCTTCAAAAATTTGAAAAAGGAACACTCCCAAGCACATTTTATGAGGTCAACATTACTTTTATATTAACACCAAAAAAAAAAAAAAAATGGAAACACAAAAAGATAACTCAAGGTAACTATCCCTAATATATACACATACTAAATCCCAAAAAAATTTTAGTAAACAATCTAACAATACATTAAAAATATCATGCACTATAATAAATTGGGATTCATAGCAGTGACACAAGAAAGATACAATACGTGAAAAATCAACCAATGTATTTCACATCAACAAAAGGATGATAAAAACCATATAATCTCATTAATAGAGACTGAGAAAGTATTTGATAAAATCCAACATCCATTTATTATGTAAACCCTCAAAAATCTGGGACTAAATTTTAAGTCACAAATGCCAGACTCAACGTAGTATCATTCTCAGAGGTAAGAAACTAAAAGTCCTTCACTAAGATCTGGTACAAGTCAGGAATATCCATATTCATCAGTAACTAGAGAAATCAGGCAAAAGAAGGACATATAAGGGATCAAATTTGAAGAAAAATAAGTAAAGCTATCTCTATTTGCAGACTACACGATAATATACATTGAAAGGCCTAAAAATTCTCTGGAAAACTAATTAAAATAATAAACCAATTCAGTAAAGTGACAGATTAAAAAATCAGTTCCCTTTCTATATTTAAACAATGAGTTATAAGATGGAGAAAATAAGAAAAGCACCCTACTTAAAATCATGCCCCCAAATTAAATTTCTAGGAGTTAACAAAGGAGGTGAAGGACTGAATATGTAAAATTACAATAAATTGTTAAAGTAAATAGAAGTGGAAAGATATTTCCTTCTCATGTTTTGAAAGAAATGACATTCTCAAAACAGCCATCTTTATACAAAGCAAACTATAGATTCAAGGCAATTCCAATAAAATTTTAATGTCCTTCTTCAAAGATTTATATATATATATATTATATATACTATAAATAAATAATATATAAATATTTATATATAAATTATATATATACTATAAATTATATATATATATATATATGTATATATATATATATATATATATGCTGGTGAGGATGTGGCAAGAAAGGAACACTTATACTGTTGATGGGAATGCAAACTTGTCCAGCCACTATGGAATGCTGTGTGGAGGTCCCTTAAACTACTAAAAATGGTACAGTTCCATCCAGCAATCTCACTTCTGGGAATTTACCCAAAAGATACAAAAACGCTAATTCAAAAGGACACCTGTACTCAGATGTTTATTGCAGTACTAATACTGTGGTGAGCAAATGGAAACAACCCAAATGCCCCCAAACAGATGAATAGCTCAGAAAGTTGTGGTCTATGTGCACAATGAAAACTTGTTTATCAATTGAAAAATACAAACGTGGCAGTCACAACAACATGGATGGAGCTAGAAGGAATCATGTTAGTGGAAATAAGCCAGAAAGAAAAAAAAGAGAAATTCTGAATGTTCTCAGATATAGGAGGGATGTAGGGAAACAAACAAAAAAATGAACAAGAAAAATTATAAATGGTCAATAGAACTGAAGCATAGAGCAGGAGAAGGGGAAGACAACAAATTGGGGGAAGAATGGGCACAAGAGATTAAGATGGTTCATGGGTTATGAGAAAGTGGGAGAACCTCGGGGTAGACAATAATGTAGAATAAATAAATAAATATAGGCAATCAATTTAAAAAATACACTGGCACCAGCACCAGGCCTCTGGGAGGGTCCCTTCATTGCACCGACACTGCAACTGCAGATTCGGAGAGCCACCCCCTTTAGCCAGGTTCCAGAGGGAACCCGCCCAACCTTTCCCTCACTCAGGTGAGACGCCAGAAGTCACTGGCACCAGCACCAGGCCCCTGGGAATGTCTCTTTTTGTGCCGCTGCTGCTGCCACAGATTCAGAGAGCCACCCCCAATCAGGTGAGATGCCGGAAGTCACTTTCAACCTGGAAAACATTATTATCAGCATGCCGACCAACACCAGATTAATGGTTTCTCAATATGCACAACAAGTTAGAATGCAAAACACAGTAAGGAGAAAAACCATAGACATGCAAGCAAACCCTACAGGAAATAACCATCACCACCAAATAAAACACAATCTCCAGAAAACACCAAAGAAAACATTGAAAAAATGATGTGTATCGCAGACAAAGATTCCAACATCAACATGTAAAATGCACCCCAAAAATGAGAATAATCAGAAAAAAAAAGGGCAACAGAGTGATGGAAGCATTTAATGCACTATGGGAAAAAATAGAAACATATAAAAAAGAAAGTATCAATATGTATAACCTAATATATGAACTGAAGAATGAAAATGAGTCCCTGAAATTGAAAGAGAAGCAAGATTAAAGGGTTCCACCAGAGCTCAAAAATGCACAGAAAAGCCATGAAAGCAGATTAGATAAAATTGAAGAATGAATCAGCACACTGGAGAATACAGAACTAGAGAGGATAAAGAGAGAAAAAGAGAGAAAAGCAAAGTAAGAAGATGTAAGAAAAGCTCAGAGATATGTTAGATTCCTTAAAGAAAAGAAACATAAGAATAATAGGAATCCCAGAAGGAGAGGAGAGAGTCATGGGAACTGAAAGGCTTTTCAACATAATAATAAAGGAGAACTTCCCAAATCTGAAGAAAGAAATGAAAATAGACATACAGGAAGACAAAAGGAGACCAAACTACTTTAATGAAAGAAAAGTCACAGCAAGACACATCATCATAAAACTTCCAAGAACCCAAGATAAGGAAAATATAATTAGAATGGCTGGAAAAAAGAAACAGATAACCTACAAAGGAAAATCCATTAGACTAACCTCAGATTTTTCTGAAATGATAGTCCAGGCAAGGAGAAAATGGAGTCACATCTACAAAAGACTCCAAGAAAAAAAGTGTCAGACAAGAATACCTACCCTGCAAAGCTATCCTTCCTCTATGAAGGAAAAAAATAGAACCTTCTTCGACAAGCAAAGTCTCCAAAAATTTGCTATTACTAAACCCCCACTCCAATAAATTTAGCAGGAAGCCTCCAAATCAAAACCATAAGAAGAACAAATACAATACAAAACAAAAACAATAAATCCTGAAATGACCACCAGGAAACCATTAGAATCGCAAACATCAATAATCACCCTAAATGTCAATGGTCTAAATTCAGCAATCAAAAGATGAAGAGTTGTAGACTGGATCAGAAAACAGAACCCAACATTTTGTTGCCTCCAAGAAACACATCTGATCTCTAAGGATACGCATATACTGAAGGTGCAGGACTGGAAAACTATACTACAAACAAACGGCCCCCACAAGGAAGCAGGGGTTGTCATTCTTATATCAGACAGAGCAGACTTCAAATTAACAAAAGTGACAAAAGATAAAGATGGCCACTACCTAACAGTTAAAGGGTCAATCCATCAAAAAGACATAACAATAATCAACATATATGCACCTAATGTGGGAGCACCAAAATTCATAAAACAGCTACTAGTAGAACAGAAATCAAATATTGGTGAGAATACATATATGGTAGGAGATTTTAACACGCCACTTTTAACAAAATAAAGATCAACAAAACAGCAACTACAAAAAGAAACAAAAGCTTTAAAGGAAGAGCTAGACCAAATGGACCAGATTGATATATACAGGACACTACACACACAAGGAAAAGAATACACTTTCTTTTCAAATGAACATGGTTCATTCTATAAAATTGATCATATATTAGGCAACAAGACAAACCTGAACAATTACACAAAGATTAAAATAATAACAACTTTTTTCTCCTATCATAATGGCATCAAATTAGAAATCAACAATGAAAAGAAAATAAGGAAAGTAAACAATACATGGAGACTGAAAAACAGGCTTCTGGAAGATCACTGGGTAAAAGAAGAAATAAAAAAAGAAATGAAAACCTACATGGAGGCAAATGACAATGACGACACAACATTCCAAAATGTGTGGGAAGCAGCAAAGCAGTGTTAAGAGGAAAGTACATAGCAATATGGGCCCAAATAAAAAGAATTAAAACAACCCAAAGAAATACTCTAATCTCCCAACTTGAGGACCTAGAAAAAGAACAACAAAAAAATCCAAAACCCAGCAGAAGACAAGAAATAACAAAAATAAAAGAAAGATTAATGAAATAGAAACTAAAAAGACCACTGAGAAGATAAACAAAACCAAAATCTGGTTCTTTGAAAAAATAAAATTGATAAACCTCTTGCAAGGCTTATAAAGAAGAGAGAAAACTTGAATAAACAGGATTATAAATGAAAAGGGAGATATTACAACAGACCAAGCAGAAATCCAAAAGATAGAGACTAATATGAACATCTATACACAAACAAATACAGCAACCTGGAAGAGATGGGCAAGTTCCTAGAACAATTGAACAAAGAAGTCATCCAACATTGAACAAAGAAGAAATAGAAAACGTAAACAGGTCAATCATAAGTAATGAAACTGATGCAGTCATGAGACTCTCCCTAAAAACAAGAGCCCACGTCCAGATGGTTTCACAAATGAATTCTACCAAACTTTCAAAGAGGAACTAATACTGGTACTGTCAAAACTCTTTTGAAACATTGAGAAAGAAGGAAAGCTACCAAATACTTTCTAGGAAGCAAACATTACACAATTTCAAACCAAATAAAGATCATGCAAAGAAAGAGAACTATAGACCAATCTCCCTAATGAACACAGATGCAAAAATTCTAAACAAAATCCTGGCTAACCAGTTCCGTAGTGTAGTGGTTATCACGTTCGCCTAACAAAATCCTGGCAAACCGAATCCAACATAGCATAAAAAGGATCATCCATCATGATCCATTCCAGGGGCACAGGGATGGTTCAACATCCAAAAATCAATCAACATAATCCATCACATCAACAAAGAGAAAAACAGAAACCATATGATTATATCAATAGATGTGGAAAAAGCATTCATAAAGTTCAGCATCCTCTTATGAAGAAAGCCCTGGAAAAAATTGGTATAAAAGGAACATACCTCAACATAATAAAAGTTATATAGGACAGACCCACAGCAAATATCATCCTCAATGGGGAAAAACAAACCATTTCAATTAAGGTCTGGAACCAGGCAAGGATGAGCACTCTCTCCACTCCTTTTCAACATAGTTCTGGGAGTCCTAGCTAGGGTAATAAGGCAAGAGAAAGACATAAAAGGAATCCAAAGAGGGAAAGAAGAAATAAAGCTATCATTATACGTGGATATATGATACTCTATGTAGAGAACCCAGAAAAATTGACAGAAAAGCTGATTGAAATAATAAACCGATTCAGTAAGGTAGCTAGATACAAAATCAACATGCAAAAATCAACAGCTTTCATATATGCAAAGAATCCATCAGAGGATGAAGAAAAAAAAAACATTGCACCTAAGAAAATCAAATCTTGGGAATAAACTAACAAACGATGGAAAAGATCTATACTATAATATACTATAAACTATAAAACTATAAAACATTCTTAAGAGAAATAGTTGATGTTAAAAAATGGAAAGACATTTCCTGTTCATGGATTGGAAAAATCAACATTATCAAAATGGCCATACTACCAAAGGCAATCTACAGATTTAATCCAATTCCAATAAAGATCCCAATGACATATTTTAAAGAGATAGAACAAAAATTACTGAAATTCATATGGAACAACAAAAGACCCCAAATAGTCAAAACCCTTTTGATAAACGGAAGAGAGAATGGAGGTGTTACTATTCCAGACTTCATACTATACTACAAAGCCATAATACTTAAAACAGCATCGTACTGGTAGAAAAACAGACCAATGGATCAGAGTAGAATATCCAGAAATAAAACCACACATATATGGTCAAATAATCTTTGACAAAGGGGCAAAAAACATACTCTGGAACAAGGATAGCCTCTTCAGTAAATGGTGCTGGGAAAAGTGGACCAAAACATGTAAAAATATGGACCAGGACAACACCCTCACACCCTGTACAAAAATTAACTCAAAATGGATAAAGGACCTGGAAGTGAGACCTGCAACCATAAAATACATAGAAGAAAACCTGAACAAAACCCTTCATGAATTTCACCTCAGACATCCATTTTGGGAAAAATCTATGGCTGGCAAAAAAAAAAAAAAAATGAAGGAAAACATAAACAGCTGGCAGTATATCAAACTAAAATGTTTCTGTTTAGCAAAAGAGACAATAAACAAACCAAAAAGAAACCCAATCAACTGGGAGAAAATTTTTGTCCTCCAGACAAGTGACAAGGGTCTGGTAACAAAGATCCACAAAGAGCTCAACAAGGTTTTTTTGCTCAACAAAAACAAATCAGAAAACCCAGTCGAAAAATGGGGAGAAGAGCTAAAAAGACACTTCACCAAAGAGGAGATACAAATGGCTAATAGGCATATGAAAAAATGTCCCACACCACTAATCAGGGAAATGCAAATTAAAACCACACTGAGATACCATCTTACACCAGTAAGAATGGCCCATATAAACAAAATGGACAACAACAAATGTTGGCGTGGATGTGGAGAAAAAGGAACTCTCTTACACTGCTGGTAGGAGTGCAAACTGTCCAGCCACTATGGAAGACTGTATGGAGGACCCTCAAACAATTAAAAGTGGACTTACCATTCGACCCAGCAATCCCAGTACTGGGAATCTACCCAGAGGACATGAAAACATTAATTCAAAAGGACACCTGTACATCCATGTTCATTGTAGCTCTGTTTACAATTGCCAAGATTTGGAAACAAACCAAATGTCCCAAAACCGATGATTAGCTAAAAAAAATGTGATACATATACATGATGGAATGCTATGCATCAATCAAGGAGGACAAACACGTCATTCGCAGCAACATGGATGGAACTAGAAAGACTTATATTAGCAGAAATAAGCCTAAAAGAAAAAGAGAAGTACAGGATATTCTCACTTATATGGTGGATATAGGGAAAAACAAATAAATGAATAAGAAAAAATAAAACAACCATGGGACTGAACAAGGGAGCGAGAGAGGGGGCGGGGAAGAAGTTGGGGGAGACGAAGAGCACAAAAGATCAGGATGGTGAACAGGTGTTAGTGAAGTGGGAAAGCCCCGGGTACACAATAATGCAACAAAGTAATATAAATATAAATGCACATATATATGCAAATTTAAAAAAATTAAATTTAAAAATGAACAACCATCACAGAGATAGTAGTTGACATTCTCTGTGGATATCTCTTCTATCCTATTCCCTTTTATACATTCCCAGAAATAATAATTAGTACACTGGATCTGATGTTTGCCATGCCAGTGGTATTTGAAACTTTTAAATCACACATTTGTAATTATGGTATTGTAATATGTATACCTATGTATGTAACTTTTTTTAATATGTAATATGTATACCTATCTATGTAACTTTTTTTTCTTCCCACAATTTTTTAAAATTATTAAAAAATGAAAAAAAAGAAAAAGTTAAAACTAACAAACTGATAATAAAACTAAAGCATACAGCAAGGGATGGGGAGGGAGGAAGGAGGAAAGCAGGGAAGGGATGAGCACAAGTGATTGTGATGATGGTTCACAGGGACATGTTGGTGGTGGATCTTTGGGATATTCAACAATTTAAGAAAAATATATAGGCAATAAAGAAATTAAATTTAAAAAATAATATCTGGTAAGTATGTCTTTTAAAATAAAATATTAAAAATGTGCTCGGAAAAAAAAAAAGACTAAGGCAGAATATTACTGGAATCAAAATTTATGTTCTCCCCCTATATCACAACGAAGATCAAATGAGTCAGAATGAAAATCTAACTCTTCTCACCCACAGTTCTCTAAAACATGGAAAATCTAAGACAGAACAAAATGTACAAGGAATGTTGAAATCAATATTGTAATCAGCTAGTAAATTTAAAAATACACCAATCAAGGTGAATGGTATTTTTCAACATCCTTCTATGCCAGCATAACTTTCATATATTGTCATCTATCAAGCAATACCCCTTAAATTTATCTCTAGCTTCTCTTGTATATCCTCAGGAAACAGCAACCAACTTTAGTATACATTCATGAAATCATTAAACAAACATTGTTTTAAAATTTAAGAGTAAAAGCCTGTAGGCTAACATTGATTAAAATAGAACAAAATGAAGACCATAAATCCTCTGTAACAAAAGCATCAATAATAAGATTCTAATATTCAGTTTTCCTATTTTCTAAAGTCAATGGGACATCTGACATCAAACCACTGGTGATTCCCAGAATAAACACTTTGCTTTATACATGGTAGGCACTTGATGGAGCAGAACTGCATTGTATTTGATATTCGCCGGAATCAGCAACTGCCATCACTGTTTAATCACCTACAGATGAGCATTCTCCATTTTTCATTATTGTTTCTAAATTATAAACAAGCCAGAGATCAACAATTATTAGGTACTTTGGGCTTCCATCAAAATAAACCCAATGGAGTATATCAGTTATATCTCATCTCATGATCTTCCACTTCACTGTGCACTTAGTAATAATTGCTGTACCATACCAGATTAAATTCTGAGGTAATTTTTCTTTTTTATTAATCAACAAGCACAAGACCACATTTCACTGCATGAACAATCCATTTTTAAATTGTGATATTTTCCCAGAATGAAATTGAAAAAGTAATCATGAAATAAAAAGTAAGCATTCTAGCAGAACAACTACTCTATTGATTTTACACTTAATCTTATAATATGCCTCTCTTTTCTAGATTTGCTCCCTTCTCTTCCTTCAAATATCAGCAAGAACATTGCCTTTGTATTATTTCAAACTAAATTATGTATCATGGCATAACTACTGCTTTATAAAAGGTCAAAAACATTTTCCAATGTATAGATTGCTTCTCAAGAGGACAATATAAATGTTTAAATTCTGCTGTCTAAAATCAATGAATATATACAATATACAGTACTATACATTATATATAATTGTGTATATATATACATTTGATAAGTTCATATTCAAAATTTTCTTTCTATAACATCATTTCAGTGATTTAAATAGGTGAAAAACAGTTAAAAGGCCGGGCACGGTGGCTCGTGCTTGTAAGCTTCAGCCTATGAAGCGGCCGGGGCTAGGGATCGCGGTTTGAGTCCGGCCTGGGGCCCGCAGCGAGACCTAGTTCCAAAAAAATAGCTGGGAGTGGTGGTGCGCGCTTGTAATCCCAGCTACCTGGGAAGTTGAGGCTGGGGATTGCTTGAGTCTGTGGTACCCCGGGCAATGAGAGCCTGCAGTTCCATG